>CM051036.1:29093225-29110725 GCA_027627225.1 Congeria kusceri
TATTAATATTAATTTATTTATATTTATTTTATTTTGACGCTTCCATACTTATTAGGAGCACAAATTCCTTTATATTTTTGAGACCAATTACTTGAATAAAAATGCTAGCATAGTTACCATTATGTAAATGCATATGCAACTAACACAAAATCTTACAGGTTTCTTCTTTCTAAATCGTGTGTTTTCTTACTTGTCTTCCTTTTAAATCACGAGATTTAGATCCGAAATTAATAATCACATTCTTTAACGGGGATACATGGATATGAATTGTTTTATTGTTCGGTAGTTAGATCCAATCGTATACGATAGGAGGAAAGACCTAAAGAATGAAAAACAAGCCCCATACATCAAATTTGAAAGAAAATACATATTGCAGCTACGTATGTTCTTCAATTGAATTTGTGCAATATTTTAAGTATCGTATTACTTTCTTGAGCATGTATGACTTTTATTGGTGTCTTATTTAGCATGTTTATGGTATATAATGAAAGAGATATGCAAAAACGGTAGTGTTAATCGTACACTAATAATTTATGACCGTTTTGAAATGCCTATTAAGGTACGGGTTTCGTGATTTATTATTGGTGCAAACAGGCATATATAACTATTTGACTATGTTTAATTTTGTGCACTATGCTAATAAGGTCTTTTGAGTACTTCAATGCGCTGAGAAGAAGTATAATTATAGTTAAAACAGACGAAATACATAATTCGAAATAGATCAACGGAAGAATCCGGTCACAGTGCAATCGAAAATGACTAAATAGCTGACATCACACACGTCGACAATAACGTTAACTTCGGTTTACCCATTCAGAAATAGAATATTTACATTGTACTTAGAATATTTGGTAAATATTCATCAACGTGCATGATAAAACTGGTTTTGCATGAAATTGATGGTTTTTACACGTAGACTGTATGGTTTGAATGGGAACTAATTTGAACAAATTGTGTCCCCTAACGTTTGTGTGGATATTGGTGTAGATTTTTTACATATAAATTGTTCTTGCGTTTATATGCTTATATCGGGTTTCGAAACCAATTTCAATAAAGTGTATGTATATTATTAAAATCACGATTTATTAGCTAATTAAGAAAAAGAAATACATTAAATAATTATTGTTAATTTAGTTATTAATGTTTTACAGAAACATGACAGACCACAGACACTTAACACTTATTCATTTTATATTACCTTCAACATTCAAACCAATTACGTTTTCAAACATGAGAAGAACAATTTTATCACGTTATATGGTCTCTGTATAGCAGTTAATTATAGGGCATATAATAGGAAATTGGAGACGATAAGTAAACGTACATTAAAAGCATTTTTTCGTATCAATTTGTTGGTGCTATACTATTAAGGCTACGCCTAATTCCTTAAAGGACTATGCACGTGTGCGTTTGTCACGTGCGTTTTGCGCACTTGAACGGAAACCAAATTGTTTGCACTCCCTTGTTATAAGTCCATATGGAATTACAGTGTATAATGACGAATAAAACCACTTTCATTAACACGTGTGTAGGTGTAAAAAGTTCAACTTCAGCTAGTAAATTATATAATTTTAGCATTTATCGATGCCACACACATGTACATTAAGCAATTTCACGGTATATTTTATGTAATTTTCTAAAAGCTGTGTATTATTTCAATTAGCAATATGGCGATGATACAGAAAAAGAGTGGACAGTAACACTTTTAAAAGCAGATTCTAGTCGATTTGTTAACGAATTAAAAAACAACTGGTCATCTCAACTGGTCAAATACAAAGTATTTACAATGTATTTACAATGTATACCGTAATGCCACAATCACTGCAAAGTTAAGAGATAGTTAAGGAAACCTTAAACCAGTGTGATTTGCCGAGAGCAAACTAATGTTGACCTTCTTATGTATCCAATCAAATTTGGAGAGGATATAGTATAACGTGTAGTTAATATTAAATGAATGCATGTCTGTATCAATTACAATATTTCACACAACTGAAATATTTCTAAGCATTATAATGCGCCATATACTGTATACAATACAAATACAAACTGTTAAAGTTCGCATGTTATATATCTGGTAACTTGTAAGAAGTGTACTGGTTAGCGATCCATTTTCGCCCGGAAATGGAGGTTTTTTTTTCGTCGTACACGCGTCTTACTAAAGAGTTTGTAATAAAACTTGGCACAAGCAATTTTCAATTTTAGTCACCTTTGACAATAAACCATAACTTTTTTTCAAAATCCATTCGCTTAGGTCGAATTATATCACGTGCAAAAACCCCCTGTAATTGAATTCATAATTATTAACAACTGTACCATTTATTCGCCCACCTTTAAAAAAAACTTGTAATTTTGAAAAGCGAAGTTTGAAATCTTTTTCGTAATATTATTTCATTTTAGTAAAGCTTTTGTGAGATAATTTCATGTTCAAATGTGCACGCAATCACTTTGTACCTGACAAACACCTGAACATGTCACAACACTGAGGCAATGCACAATTTCCTAGATACTCAACTAAATATATTGTTTAACAACTGCTTATTTTTCTATGGGATGATACTCCATTATAAACCACATTATTTTTGTTTACATTTCACTTCTAAAGAATAGACTAACCTATATCCGTAAGCCACACTTACAAAATATAAATAGCAACAATTGAGGCCCGAATAGGGGTACTGAAGTGTTTGCACAAGTGTCATGTTATTTTTACACTTTTAATAATTCATAATATGAGGCGCGTCGTGGCGAAATCGGTCTTAATGTATGTGCGTAAAGTGTCATCCCGGATTAGCCTGTGCAGTCTTTTATGGTATTTTCTGTTTCAAGCAAAACTCTTCTAAACATAAATCCACTGAAGGCGGAAAGTGCCGGATTAGCCTGACACTACGCACATGCATTAAGTCCGGTTTTCCCACGACACGCCTCATATATTTAGTTACAACTGGAAGGGGTCGTTTACACATCTAGAGTCATTCAAGGTTCACTTACAAAACAATCGTCTGGGAATAAAAAGCCTTACGAAAAAACAGACCCCTTTCAGCGCCTCAAATGAGTGCGTGCATGATGACGTCATCCCCCTCGTGTTCCCGACAAGGCGTGTAGTGCATTGCTTGTTTACATGGATATTATAACACAGAATACTTACGGAATCCTGCAATAATCGGCTCAAGTTTAACAAAACAACAAGGCAAATCGACACCAGTATGGTTAAGAGTATTTGTTTGTTGTTTTGACTGGTTTTCAGTATAATTGGTACGGGCGAAAAATGGTCGCTAACCAGTAATATGCAATATGTTGGACAGACTGGTCAACAAGTATCAAAACGAATGAATAATCATCGTTATGATATACATAATTGTGATCATCCTGCATTTTCTACGCTTATTGCAACTCACTTTAATTCGAATAACCATGATCTAAATGATTTCAGTTTTATGCCTATAAATGTCGTAGAAAATGACATGGAAAGGCTTTTAAAAGAAACTTATTGGATACATTGGAAACTAAACATCCTTAGGCCAGAGTTTTTTTATTCCTTGGTTCTCGGACATTTTTAAAAAGTGTCCGGTTGGAGGAGGGAAAAAAATAAAAATAAAAGAACAAGACAGAATTGAGTAAATTAATGACTAGATATTTCACAAATGGAAATGGGAAGTGATATTAAAATCTTAATGCTTTATTACTAACAAAAATCATATTAAACAACATTAACTTAATCACTACATGATAACCATGACATATTTTTTTTTTTTTGCATTCCTTGTAACAGGTTGAAACCCTTTCACAAGGCCATTTTTACGATATCTGTAACATTCTAAAAAAAAATTTTGTTTTGCTTCTTGGAAAAAATCCGTTCGGCGGAGCCGGAAACCAGGAAATCAAAAATTTCTCGCCTAAGTGACTTAATTCAAAAATTTTGTACACTATTTAATTTTGAAAATAATCGTTTTTCAATGTACAATATTTTATAGTTCTATTTACTTAGTATTATCTAATTGTTTTTCTTAATTACTGTTTCATGGATTCCTTAAACTTTTCATAATAAATGGTGCAGTTTGTTACTGTTATTTATAATATTGTGCTTTTAAAACAGTCGTTTTCAGTGACATTGTTTCAATTATGATCCTGCATTCTATGTGTTCAGTAAGTATGTATTTATTAAATTATATATTTAATAATACATTTTATTTATTTTAATTTAAACATGTACTTTCACATAGTTGTATTGTAAAACTTATGTAACTATTGTATATAGTTAAGTCTATGGGAAACAGTACGCCAAAAATGACGTTACGTAAGGCATAAAAAAAATATGTTTGTTTGTTTCATGTTTTTTTTTTTAAGTGAATGGTCCACTTGAAGCGTCTAAAACTGAACGAATATTCAAATTAATAAACTTTAACATCGTTTAAAGTAGATGTTTTAATTAAACAACTTTTGCTGCAAATGTTTATCATTTATGGACTTAAAATATGATAAAATGTTACTACGGTATATTATCATATAAATTTCCAAAAACATGAAAATCATTACAATCTGTGAAAACCAGGCCACCTGTCCAGTTTGCATCTATATTACAGTCAATTTGCAAGGCACTGATTTTTATTATTAAATGGTCATATCGTATCAAAATGTATACGCAGTGAACTGAATATAAACAAACTTTTGAGCTCGTTAAAATTTATACATCATTTTCTAACTAGATCCCAGACGTACAAGTTTACTGTTTCTTAAAGTTATGATACAGCTAACGCTACATTCTTCAGTATTGTTATTAACGACTTGAATTCTTCAACAGATTACATTAAAAGGATAGAAAAGTATATAAATTTTAAACATCTGTTAAGAATCATCTTTAAGCATGGCAACACATAACTGAATTTTACGCTGTGATGTACATGAACGTTTATGTTTTATATATGCAAAATGGTACTTATTCAGTGAAATTGACATGTATATCAAAATGCATCAAAAGTATGCTGTAAAAACTGTATTATTTTAAAGACGATATATAGAGAATAACAGGTTACTGCCTGGTCTTGTGTAATATATTAGGTGAGGCTTAGAATAATATATTATAATAATATTATTTTATTTGGGCCGAACCTGATATACTACACAAGACCAGGCAGTAACCTGTTTTTCTATTTATCATACAACATTTTTCGTAAAATATCAACAAACGAGCTGATTTTTATGTATTTAAAAACTAAGGGCGGCGCTGACGTTCACGTACATGTAGTTATGGATTTATAAAAGTTGACTGAATAATACCATATTATTAACATTTCGTAATGATAAGTGAACTGTTGTCACTACGATTACACGCATGCTCATTCATAAAATATTGGAAATGCGAACTGAAATGGATTGCAACGATCAATTTCATCGGAGAACACACAACGCCGAATTGTTTGGAGACGCCATTTTGGAGTTGTGTATTGAAATTGACATTTCCACGATTGTGTCAATATTTCCAGTATTTGACTATAGTGTGTTTAATTTTTGCTAATAATGTTTTTGGTTCAACATAAACTGATTCTGTGTAGTGACTTTTAGTGCATTTATTATGAATGTATTGAAATAAATTTGTATGGATGATTTATTGTGTTCCATAGATGACGTCATATCCCTACCAAAGTGCATGTTTATGTGAATATTTAAAAAAAAAAACGTTTTGGTGATTTATGATGATTACAAATAATAAACTATATACGTTCTTGGTATCAAATTGTTTGTTTTGTTGAATTTGATTCATTTTTACTGAAACTGTGACTTTATAGTTGATTCCGAATAATATAACGTACCTCCAAACATTGACTGATATAAACGCTAGTGATCTGATATAAAAAAATATATCAGACACCTTTGTATCAGGCCGATATCATAGTGGTATGATAAAAACAACTCCAGGGTAGATAAAAACAGTTTTAACTAAAATGTATTAAAGCTTTTTTGTTTTTGTCATTTCTGTAAAGTTTAAATGAGAATAGGTAAACTACTACAAAAATTACCATGATAAAAATCTTACTTTAATACTTCATAGGAGGGAAGTATTGAATGGGATCCAGCCATTAAATGATATCACAACGTATGTGAAACGCTTTTAACAAAGTAACAGAAAAGTCGTCCAGAGGATTCGGCTGAAATGAACCGCAAGAAATCGCTTATTACCACAAAGAAAATATATTTCGAGATAAACAATTACCGAAAAGAAAAATAATCCGACGAACTCAATAAAATGTTCTAGGGTTGGGGCATTTTTTTAGGGTAGGTCGGGTTACCTGAAACAAACATTTTTTTTTACGCCTAACGTGACGTTATGACGTCATAATGTATTTTGTTTATATTCATACCTGATGAAGACTATTAAAGTCCAAACGCGTAGTTAATTGGTGTTTGTCCTTTATTTGCTCACCTGAGCACGAAGTACTCGGTGAGCTATTGGTATAGGGAACCTCTCCGGCGTCGTCCGTCGTCCGTCTCCGTATGCCGTCAACAATTGGGACCGTTATCCCGATAAAGACTACATTTTGTATTCAATCTTGACCTAACTTGCACAGTTTGTGTATGACCATAAATCTCGGTTGGTATTGATAATGGGCCGATTGGACCAGAAACCTTAGACTTATGGCCCCTTGTTTGTGGGAAAAAAATGCAAAAATTGCCTTTTTCGTTCATAGAGACTTCATTTTTCTACCAATCTTGACCAAACTTCCACGGTTTGTGTATTATCAAAAGATCACAGGAGAAGTCAAAATTGGGCCGGATTGGGCCCCAAACACTAGAATTATGCCCCCTTTTTTGTTGAAAAATAGGCCAAAATTGCCATTATACCTTGATTAAAACTTTCATTTTTTTCCAATCATGACCAAACGTCCATAGTATGTGTGTGACGAAAATATTTCAGCAGGAGCCAAAAATGGATAAGGTCAGGCCAACGGAGTTATGTCCCCTTGTATGTGGAAAAAATGCAAAAATTGCCTTCTTTTGTTCATAAAGACTTTATTTTTCGTCCAATCTTGACCAAATGTCCGCAGTTTGTATGTGATCATACGGCTGCAACAGTAGCCAACAATTGGTCAGATTGGGCAACAAACATCGGAGTTTAACCCCTTTGTTGGTGAAGAAAATGCATAAAATGTCTTTTTCGTCCATTGAGATTTCATTATTCACTCAATCTTGATAAAACTTCCACATGTTTTGTATGGCCATAAGATCTCAACACATGCAGCAAATGAGACAGGCCACGAACACAGCAGTTATATCCCTTAATTGTGAAAATTAATGCAAAAATGAATTTGTTGCAAGACGGGGACTTCATTTTTAACCAGTCTGGACCAAACTTGCACCATTTGTCTAGGACCACAAAATCTTAGGCGAATTTCAATATAGGACGGGTAAATGGCTGGCAATACACTCTACTCTTTGAAAGCAAGCATGACATGACCTTTGCACAGCGGTCGCCATTATCTTTCAGAACTGCAGCATTCACACTATTCCTCCAAAATTGCCTGCGAAATGTTGGATACCAGGGTAGAGAAAATATATCCAGGTCCTTACTTGTTCTATGTATGAGAATAAATCAGCTAGACAAATTATTTAAGGACATTATGGCGTACATTCCCACAAACCTTTCACAACAGTAAGGCTTTCATCTTTGCCAGTACTCAGGTGAGCCCTTTGCGCCATCATGGCCCTCTTGTTCCTTCATTTAAATATACTGCATATGTAAAGCGCATGGAAGCATACCACTGATGACATGCAATATTGAGTTATTCAATCACAGACCCGTATGATCAAATAGTTTAAATCAGACGTTTAAAAGGTAACATATAAAACAAAACTACAAATGCGTATCAAGTAAATATATTGATCAGCATACACATTGATCAATTATACGTGTATTTCATTAATTTAATACCGATTTACTAGAAGGCATGCTCTTTTCTTGTGTTCAAGATAATGCTTCTGGTCGCTAACGCATGGTAAAATGTTAGATCAATGAAAGCACGTGCTATGTGACGTTACTAATCCTGTCACAGAAATGAAATATCTGCGATACATTAAAATTCTACGGAAATTGCACATTTGCCAGTTCACACAGCATCAACATGATTACGTACATGTACCAGATGATATAGCTACTGAATACGGAACGGTTATGTTTTTTTTCTGATAACACGAAGCATTTAGACGATAGTCTGATAATATAGTCTAACAAGTGTGCGTCTATATCCTTCGCAGGAATTTTTGTGTGTAATATATTGCTGATCAATTTTATTGCAAATGTATCATATATTTGTTTTGCCTTGTTTTCAACAGTGTATAGCTGATTAATTATTTGCAACATTTACAATACATTTGTTTTGCCTTGTTGTCAACAGTACTTCAGATTTATATTATCCATTCATGAATTGTCAACAGTGTAGAAAAAAACTACAGCCATTTCATGTATTTTTTTCAGAAACTTTGAAACAATAGCACACACTGTGTCGGAAATAACAGAAAATGTAGCTATTTCGTATGTTCCATGACATATGACTTTAGTTTCATATTTTTGTAATATTTTTGTCTTACAAATTTTCCATTCAATTCCAAAAAAATAAAAACAAAAAAGACCTACCCCAAAGTGTTTTACTACTAAAAACAATGGATCATCGAAATATGGACCTCACTCGGAATTAGGACCTCTGGCAAAATAACAGCAACTATTAGAACAAACAAAGGCACTTCAGCATTATAAAATTGAATTGATAATGAAAAACATCACAGGTACATGCACACACAATTTTTTTAGAGAAAACTTCAACCTACCATATTTGTTCAGAAAATTTAACAATGCGTTATAAATGATACTAGTAACATATAAACAGAAAATAAATCGGTATGTAACAGGATTGATTATGACCGTTCACGTTTGTAATGTATTTCTGCGGTAAAAACACTAACCTCCGATAAAACGCTTGCATCAGTGTACGGTTTCTGAAAGTACCGCTATGAATTGTAATTTAACATAATGCCCCCGTTTTCAATCAATGTGGCTGATAGTTCAGATCACGATTATAAAATAGAACGCGACAGTTGGCTGATTATGTGATATTGACAGTGCGTGTAAAATAGAACGCGACAGTTGGTTGATTATGTGATATTGACAGTGCGTGGAAAATAGCAGGACAAACAAGCTGGTGACAAGAGAAGCTAAAGTAGCGTTTTGCTTATGGATGATAATATCTGTTGAACAATAGTGTTTAGTTGACAGAAAATTAAAACGAACTGTTAAAAAACTGTTCTCGGTGATGAACAACGGCAAAAACATGAACAATACCGAAGAGGTTCAATGCGCTGTATTTTCAACAACATTAGAAGTTGAATTTCGCAAATGTCAAAGAGCCCATTCGTTTCGAGAGTCTGGGTACGGATTGGAGGATATGCGTCCGAGGACGTCGAGTATGCCATCAAAGAGCTCGTACAGGAAACCAATGTTGCACCATGGACTTCGACGCCACCACAGGTCCCACCTTGCTATCAATGCCGATGACCTACATCAAGTACGAATCTTCGAAATGAGCTCCAAAGGACTGTTGGTAAAAAAGAGTGATTCCATGTGGTCCAGAAGTACAAACAGCGTCGTATCATCTGAAGGCGACGCTGTCGTGAATCTTTCTTCAACTCGAAGCTCGAGCCTCTCACGTGGGAGCCTTGCAGAGGATGACGCGCTGTCTGAACCATACAACGTGCTTGTAATAGGGACGTCTGAAGTCGGTAAAACTGCCCTGTGTCAACAGTTCCAAACGTCAAAGTACCTTGGTGGATTTGACACTAGCTTTGGTAAGTTATACTAACGTGCGATATTGTTTTCCATCGAAGATATATTCTGAAATATTTTTTTAGTTTCATATCCGCTTATGCATTTTATAGGTGTATTTTATACAATGTAGTAATTATCAAAATTAAATTATGTCACATGTCTTTGTGATATTAAGGCCCCTTAAAACAAACAAAATGAATACAAGTGGTTAAGCTGTTTTTTATATTTAATATTCAGTGCATCTCAATTTGAAGGTCGTTAAAAGTAGAACAGCTATTATTTTTCCCTTGTTATTAATCCTTCGGGAATGTCAGTCCACAATAACGAAGAGGCAATTTCCGTTCACACAGTATCTTTCAAATCTGATTGTAATGAGTTTATGTTAAATGTGGCACTGTGAAGAGCAATAAAATGACATTGTTTAATCTTTCTGAAGATATTAACATATATAGCATTCTAATGTTTATTACAGGATTGTGTTGAAAATGATCATTATTTCAGCCTGTTCCCAGCAAAGTATAATTGTGCCAATTGTAATATTATGACCTACGGTATGTCTGAACAAATGATACTGAAAATCAGGTATGTTCTGATGTGGTTATGTGTAATATAATTTATTGCTCAATGTCCACTATTATCTTGAAAATCCGTAATGTTAAGTCCGAGTTTTAATCGACTATTGAGAAAATGGTTATTAGCAAAACAAAGAGCACAATGCTTCGATTAAATTTAATGGGTCACAAAATCATTGTAACATAATGTTGCTCACTGTCCAGCAACGTTCTCAAAAACAATTGTTCAGCGTTCAGAAAATTATCTCTTCAATTCAGCGCAGTCACAAATGGTCGTGAAACCACAGCTGCTCTAGCAGTAACACAACTTTATCACACAAATGGATCTTCGTTTATGTCAATAGAACAATATCTCTTTACAACACTGTCATTTCACTCAATTGTAATATTTCGCCCATATGGGCTTTATCAAAATTATAAATACATACAAAAAACTACATCTTTGTGCTATTCAAAATCACAATAGTATGATGCATAGAACTTGACTAAACATAGTGATAAATATTCAATAATAATACTTATTGATTGAAATGCACAAACCATCTTATCCGTAACATTAGTATTATGAATAAAATTGAATATTATTTTCACAATCTCATTATTGTTATCGAGCACTTCCACAATACATCTATCTTAGTTGTACCTAACTTCTGAATCCACTCGAGTTCTTTTATTTTTCGATACCATTTTGATCTGTCTTTAACCAACTCCAACACGCTTACCCCCATATCCTGGACACTGTGACCCTGTGAACCAAAGTGTACTGCAATCGGGTTTTCTTTCTTCAGCCTCGTATTCCTTCAATCTATCCTTTAGAGTTCTGCCTGTTTCGCCAACATACATCATTCTGTCACATTGTTCACAGTTAATACCGTATACCACATTCCACATGGCACATTCCTGCCTTCTATCAACTTCCATTTTCATCCTTTCATTGTTATTGTGTATTCCTCTCATCAACATGTCACACACAATACATTTCTTCTGGCACTTTTGTGGTAAGTTTGGTACCCTTTTCACCACTCTATTCGTCTTTCCATGTACCAGAGTGTCTCCGAGATTCCTACCCCGCCTGTAAGCCACCATAGGAATGTCTTCAAATACATGTTTCATGTGATCTGACTTATATAGTTCAGGGAGGTTCTTTCTAATTATCTCATGAATGTCCGGGAGATGCGTAGAGTATGTGATCACTAGTGGAACTCTCTCATTCTTTTTCTTCTCTTTCACACTGGACAGGAGATCCTCCCTTTTGATGTTGTCAGCCCTCGACAGTTGTTTTTTCTAGGAATGTTCCGTTGTATCCCCTTTTGCTTAGATGTTGTTTCAAATGTTGTCGATGGTACCAGCAGTCGCTGTTCTTTGTATAAATTCTCTTCAGTCGAATCCCAAGACCATATGGTATATGTAAAATTCAAATTAGGGTTGCATATTTTTTAATGTCTCATCACCGTCACTTTTAATTCATCAGCATCATCATCATCATCATTATCATCATCAGCGTCATCATCATCATCCTTATCACCAATTCCATCATTACCATCAATTCTATAATCATCAGCATCATCAACATCACCTCCATCATCATTGTCATCATCATCAATTCTATCATCATCATAATCATCATTATCACCAACATCATCATCAATGCCGCCACCACCATCATCATCATAACATCATCATCACTATTATCACAATTACCATCATCACGATCGTTGCTCACATCACTTACATATTTATCATTGCTATAATCAAAAATGGTTGTATCTCATAAACATTTGGGTGATTTATAAGTGTTATCTCTCTATTCCGCATTTTTTTTTATGAAAGTGCATTTTTTTTCTAGTTTATTAAAATTTGGCGCAATTGGGTGTTGCAATTTGACGTCAAAATGACGTCATGATGTCATATCTTGTTTGTTGACGTTACGCCATTTTGTTTGAATAGCACAAAGATGTAGTTTTTTATGTATTCATAATTTTGATAAAGCCCATATGGGCGAAATATTAAAATTGAGTGAAATGGCAGTGTTGTGCATTGAAGTCCCTGGTTGGACATTATACTGAGTTTAATATCTCTTTACTTTCTGAAGGTATCTCATAAAGCCACTTTGATACGAAGTGAAAGAAACAGTGAAACAATGGTAATCTTATTTACAATGAGACCTTCAAACACTATATGTCTAAATAAAAACAAAACAATTAATAATACATGTATGATAGCTTTTACAACTAACTGTAAACATTATAATCGATACTTATGACGAACATAACAACAATTTAAGAGCAGAAACAGAACAACACATTTTTTTTCACACGAATAATCTTAAGCAGAATAGCATCGGTAGAATATCATTTTTAATTAAAACATACCCTAATCCATTGTTCATCAGAAGTGATTTGCTCAAGTATAATTGCATTTTTTCAGGATGTAACGAATGCAATAATCAATACAATCCGTCAAATAGATTCCTTCGTTACCAAAGTTCGTGGAATTTTGTTATAAAATAAAAACTTGAAAGCCAAGAGTTTTGATTTTTTTTACATGACATAATTTTAAACATTTACAACAAAATTGCCAAATATCAGCGATGTATAAACAAAATTGTTGATACAACACATAAAACACTAAACGTCGTGCAGACACACCGGAGCCCGTCAACGTCAAATACAACATCCAGGCAACGTGAAATCACTCATGGTGTTAATGTGATAGCGCATTTCTTGGGAAATCATATCATAGTTTTTCAAAATATACCCCTCTGGTAGCAACACACTTCCGGTGATGGTCGACCCATCGAGAGAAGATGTTCCTGTACAGGACTCGTCGCGCGTGCTGAGAATCCGATTCACGGCACTTCTTTATTCGGGCAGGTCTGCGAATTTGTATCCGCGTTACTGCGACATGACCTGTGGGAATTTTACTATTGATGTGAATATTATCTTGTTTCTAAGTATTAATTTACTTTAAAAACTTACTATGTTATTGGTAAAAAAATATCTATACCTCCGGAAATATAGCAAAATTTATCGGCGCCAAGTCCGGGCTATACGGCGCATGAGCGACCGTGTCGAGATCAAGTAGCGACATCTCCAGACTCGGGCCATTCTACACGTGCGGAGGCGCGTTGTCACGGTGCAATAAGTAGTCACTCAGCGTCGTACCCGGTCGCTTCTTCTTTACAGCCTGATGCACGTCACGTCTCAGGACCTAAAATTGTCATCGATATACATGTAATGATACAATTTTTTATTTAAAAAATATGTAAATTCTATAATTATATTACATTTTTTCCGAATATCATAAAATCTTAATCGTTGATCTAAGGTTACGTTGTGATTGCTGAGATCAGGTCATATATCTGATTAGATTTGTATTTGTTTAAATAGTGACTAATGATCCATTCCGTTGCATTTAAAGAAATCTCATTTGTATTATTGATTAATGCATATGAAACTCAATTTAAAAGAATATATTATTGAAATTTTTCAAAATATTTAACGTCATATTTTATATATCGGTCTACGAAGATAGTTTGATTTGTTAAATGAAATGCTCTGTTTTGCCTTTAATTTTGATCTTTCAGAAATGCTATCTATGACCAATTGAGACATTCGCATGATCAATGCATGTTTATAACTAGTATGACATTTATACCGCGTAAATGAAGAAAGGGAATCACGTGGTTTTAGAAAGGACAATTAAATTGATACAGTTTGTGGATTAACTATGGTTGTGTTGCGTTGCTTTCTTCTTATGAATTATGAAATTTAATGATTTACATCTATTTTCAGATTATATTAATGTGTTAAATATCGATGAAAACAGCATTAAGACATTCAGCACTTAAATAATTTACCTTACACATATTGTGTATTTAAAAGGTTGCATTATTAATTCAATTTATACGCAACGAAAATTACCTTCGTAATGTACAGCTTCAATTTTGTTGTATCGCCCTCTAATTATTGACGTGAAGATCAAAATCAGGAAAGTTGACGTGTCATTTCAACAATTTAACTTAGTAAAGAACCGTGTTATTAAGTACTGTATCTACAGCAGCTACAATTAAAAGTGTACTCATTTCTAGCAAAACGAACTGCAATACGCATACATGGAGACCATGCAGTAATATTAATTGCATGGCTAATCTGTTCGTCTGATTATTGCGCGATTTATTAAATTGGGGGTTGAGTGTGAAACTGTGGTATCTGATAAACATCTGAAATCAGATACAAAGAATTCACTTTCATTACTCTTTAATTGCAATTACAATAAAGTTTGTATTTATTTACATGCGCCTTGATGGCTGTTATTAATTCTCAAAAGTCAATGCCAAGTTTTGGGTTCGTTGTTACACCCTAATGCGTTGAATTGGCAGTTGCTCTGTTGTTTACTGACACATGTTTTCCACAAATGTCAGTCATATTACAATAAGCTTGCTTTGTCTAGTTATATTTCCTGGATATCATCTGACAAACTATTATCCTAGTCACCACAAAAGACTGATAATGCTTGTCATGCAATACTCAAATCACTTAATTGAAATGTGTCCTCATAACAATAGCTTGGAATCCACTTGTGGAAGAATCGTCACAAGATGAAGGCTTTAAATTGTTAAATAATGGTTTCTATATTTATGATCCAACTGGAATTTCATATTCCTTTCATTTATTTATTGAAGCACTCACAACTATGCCACAATAAATTGTTTTCACCCGAACCCAATAACTTAATTAACTTGTGTAATCTGACCCGATATCAAAAGCAATAACTCGCAATGCTCGATGAACAATGAAATTCAGATTCCATCTGCATTGATATGCCATGCTACAACTCAGAGTGAACAATTTGCATTGTGTAATAATGACATTCAAGAGTTCCTGGTTGTATAATGAAGCTCAAAAATCAGACTTGTTGGTTTGTCTGCCGCCCCACATTATATTATTAAGTAGTTTACTATTTAAGATTGTGTAGTTTTGTTCAGGATAGATCTCTATAAACAAGAAATATATTTTCCGCTCTCTTTAAGAAATATGAAAATATGACTTCAGTGTGATTATTATTTGCTAGCGGCTAAGAGTAACGTGTACATGAATGTGTTCTAGATTGTGTCGCTGTCATATTTAAACACATGTTCTCGGTCGTTCTGTTATTGATGTTTACGCCATTTTAGAGCGGTAGCTACTTTACTGATGCAGATGATGGTGGACACTATCAATCTTCGTTAGGAGAGTTATGTCAATACACTGTCGTGAATGCTATTAGTATCAACTAATAAACACCATGTATCGTAGTGGACTCGTGATTATTGTGCTTGCTTTATACTGATTTTGTGGTATTTTTTTCTCGTAGTATTAATTATTGTCGTCGTCGTCCTTGTCGTCGTCGTTATAGTAGTAGCAGCAGCAGCAGTAGTAGAAGTAGTAGTAGAAGTAGTAGCAGTAGTAGTACTAGTAGTAGTAGTAGTAGTAGTAGTAGTAGTAGTAGTAGTAGTAGTAGTAGTAGTAGTGGTATACTTGTACTAATAGTTGTAGTTATAATAGTAGACGAATAGTAGTAGTAGTAGCAGTAGTTGTAGTAGTAGTTGTAGTAGTAATAATAATAATAATATTATTATTATTATTATTATCATTATTATTATTAGTTGCAGTAGTAGTAGTAGCAGCAGTAGCAGCTATTGTTATTGGTGTTTATGTTGTTGTTGTTTTTGTGATGATTTTGAACCAGCACTAGTACAAGTTGTAGCAGTAGTATTAACAGTTGTTGTTGTTCAGATTTGTATACAATGTTCGTATCTCTATAACAATCACGAATTTTATAAACAAGTACCATGCTTTGTCGCAAATAGCATATTAGAAAATGAATCCATTTATCAGGAGGCTTGATTTCTGAATTGTCCTTAGAAAGACCGTTCATATTGTTGTTGTCACATTTCCAATAGAATTTAAATGATACATTTGCCAAGCACTATTCTTGAGTAATATCCGAGCATTGCGTGATTAACAGTCCTTTTTCAGTGGTAGGATGTGATATAATTTCTGATAATGCTTGTCATGCAATACTCAAATCACTTAATTGAAATGTGTCCTCTTAACAATAGCTTGGAATCCACTTGTGGAAGAATCGTCACAAGATGAAGGCCTTAAATTGTTAAATAATTGTTTCTATATTTACCATCCAACTGGAATTTCATATTCCTTTCATTTATTTATTGAAACACTCACAACTATGCCACAACAATTTGTTTTCACCCGAACCCAATAACTTAATTAACTTGTATAATCTGACCCGATATCAAACGCAATAACTCGCAATGCTCGATGAACAATGAAATTCAGATTCCATCTGCATTGATGTGCCATGTTACAACTCAGAGTGAACAATTTGCATTGTGTAATAATGATATTCAAGAGTTCCTGGTTCTATAATGAAGCTCAAAAATCAGACTTGTTGGTTTGTCTGCCGCCCCACATTATATTATTATGTAGTTTACTATTTAAGATTGTGTGGTTATGTTCAGGATAGATCTCTATAAACAAGAAATATCTTTTCCGCTCTCTTTAAGAAATATGAAAATATGACTTCAGTGTGATTATTATTTGCTAGCGGCTAAGAGTAACGTGTACATGAATGTGTTCTAGATTGTGTCGCTGACATACTTAAGCAAATGTTCTCGGTCGTTCTGTTATTGATGTTTACGCCATTTTAGAGCGGTAGCTACTTTACTGATGCAGATGATGGTGGACACTATCAATCTTCGTTAGGAGAGTTATGTCAATACACTGTCGTGAATGCTATTAGTATCAACTAATAAACACCGTGTATCGTAGTGGACTAGTGATTATTGTGCTTGCTTTATACTGATTTCGTGGTATTTTTTTCTCGTAGTATTAATTATTGTCGTCGTCGTCCATGTCGTCGTCGTTATAGTAGTAGCATCAGCAGCAGCAGTAGTAGAAGTAGAAGTAGAGGTGGTAGCAGTAGTAGTACTAGTAGTAGTAGTAGTAGTAGTAGTAGTAGTAGTAGTAGTAGTAGTAGTAGTAGTAGTAGTGGTAGTAGTAGTAGTAGTAGTAATAATAGTAGTAGTGGTATACTTTTACCAATAGTTGTAGTT
>CM051036.1:29713225-29983225 GCA_027627225.1 Congeria kusceri
ATGTTTTCTTGGTATGTTTTACCATGTTACAGGGAATTATATATTTGAAAATGAAATTTAAAGTATGTCGTCGGATTGTAATTTATATTGACTTAAGTGGTAACAAATGATGTCTTGTTGCAGTAAGTTAACACGTGTTCAATTAGAAGAGAATAACATACGTAAGCAAAGGATACAAGAGACTCTTCACCAGCAGTCAGTAAGTGGCGAACTATGTATTTGTCGTGTTATTGATAACCTTTAATGTTATGTATGGCTGGACAATTGAACCATCTGCTACAAAGCTACCAATACGCGTCATTTTCTTTATAGTACAAATGTAATTTAGTGTTCTTTCAATGTGATCTGCAATTACTATATTTTGTCAATAAGCACTGGATCTAATCCAGTAAAAAACATTTGTGCTAAGTCAGTTACAAAAGAGTCAGGCTCTAAGGATTTGTCTGGTATTAGGGCTATTGATAAGATTATTCAACATACGAAGCCTACATTTTAAAGATAAGAAATTAAAAAAAAAATTTTTTTTTAGTATTTCCTGCACATGATTTTGTTGTATGTACGGGTATATACAGTTTTCGAAATAACCCACTGGTCGAAGTCCTGATCAAGCAAATAACTATAATGACATGTTGTCAGGAAAATATGTCATAAACTGCTGATCATCTAATTATCTTTTCATATGACTACATAAACATGGTAATCATTATCATCGACACTGATCGGACATTTAATCTGTTCTTTTCACAAAGTAGCTTCAGGCAAGATGCAATTCCATGGTTTATGACCGAATACCAGCCATGTCCTTCCAAAAAATGATTGTGAAGTCTGTATATACCATGATGTACCTGCTCTTGTTTGCAGACCCCTGTATGGCAGGGTGGGGCAGGGGAGGGAAGTGTGCTTCAGAATGCCCTCACCGTACGAGGTGTTACTCCGAAGGACTTCGGTACGAGATCAGCACCAAGTGAGTCTCCCTTGCTGTGTACTTCTACCCTGGCTCACAGATCTTAACTGCACTAAATTCACATTTTTTGCTCGGCATGATGAACATGTTCTACGTTTTAGCCATCAGTCAAACAATGTACTTGTATACTTATTGTGTTCCATAAGTCTATGAGTTTTATTTGAATGATAAAGGCATTTTATTATTGTAGTCAACCATAGAAATTTTGGATTAAATATACCTTAGTGGATCCCGGATGTTTACATTAATTATAATGTTTTGTGCATACATCCCAGTTGCTATACATGACTTGTAGTTTGCCCGCTTATTTTGTCAACTTAATTAATTAATTACAGAAATCATAGTTATATACTTCACCGTTTAACGAAACAAAAAATTCAGAATTTCAAATTTGTTTGGTGAATTTTCTTATGCTATGTATTAGTGAATTGTAAACATTTGGTTTGATGTGTCATTTGCTTCTTGGTTATGTAATGTAGAGTATTTCTGGGATAAGTTGAACTAAATATTTCCCACAATATTAAAAGTTATTTTGTTTGAAAATTTAATTTAATAAATGGTTTGAAAATTTATATTGTGCATATATATATATCGGGGGCATGCTCTATTGAGATGTATCAATATTACAAATAGTAACAATTTTTAAACTTCAAAAAGCATCTTTCAATAAGAACTAAATTGGTAAAGGTGTTGCACAGAGTGATCTGCACTTGTCCTTTCCCTGTGTATCATTCCCTGGGAAACATGTATTCATCATGCATGCATTGTTCTGTCTTCAGTGGTTCTTTATCCACAAACCGAGACCAATTCTGATGATGAGCAGGAACAAACTGTTAAATATAAGCTTTTAAGTACTGCCGGTGGACCATCGCTGGCTAAATACTTGCCACACACTGCAGCAATCGCAGATGAACGACCGATAACCCCTTTAAAAGATAAAATGGTGTATGATAAATCACATTCATCATTAGATTTTCAAGATGGTAAGTTTTGGTAATGATTATCAAACGCGTTCTCATAATCATTTGGGGAGTGTCGTGGCAAAACCGGGTGTAATGCATATGCGTAGTGTCGTCCCAGATTAGCCTGTGTTTAGAAGAGACCCTTGAAACAGAAAATACCATGAAAGCAGAAAGTGTCGTCCCGGATCAGCCTGTGTGGGCTGCACAGGCTGATCTGGGATGACACTTTACGCACATGCATTAAGCCCGAGTTTCCCACGACACACCTTCTTTTCATCTCTGCTATCTCTGCATATCCTCATATTTGTCCTTCACTTTTTACCTGTGAGTTTTGTTTGTACTTGATTTTTACATACTTTTGTGTACATGTATATTCCCAGGCTTAACCTAGCGTGTGTTAACAAAAATACTTATGTTTTCACTTCTACAGTGTAATTAAGACTGTAAATTATTAATACAATGTAAATGTATTGATATCAAAGTTGTCTATATATTCATTCCTGTAGCTTACAGTAAGTTGTGTAGCATTTTGTCGTAGTAGATGTAACTATAAAAGACAGCAACAAAACAATACAAAATGCTGATTTTAATTTTCAAAAAGAGAAGTATACATGAATAATTGGCAAACACAGAAAAAATAAAGAATTTTTAAGATACTTGTGCTCATTTAAATTTGAGTTTTGAAGTTTATTTTCATAATTTATGCAAGATTCGTTTCAATTCACATATTTGTTATTTTGAGAATGTTTTTTTTTTCATACATGTACATGAAGATCTTGTGACTTTGGTACAATCTGTTTTCACATATTTTTGCACAAAGGATGGTTGAATACAAATATAATTTAATGACAGTTGCATGTAATTTAAAGATGTACATATATTTACACTTTTTTAGCTCGACTATTCGAAGAAAAGGTGAGCTATCCTACTACCCCCGGCGTCGGCGTCCTCGTCTGAATTGGTTAAAGTTTTTATTCAAAAGTCTTGTAACTCCAGTATCAGGGGCAAAATTCCCCATAACTCTGTTTTGTATTTTGACAGAGTTATGCCCCTTTTCAACTTAGATTTTCTGCTTAAAGTTTATATTCAAAAGTTTTGTAACTTCAAAACTACAAAAGTTATTCACTTGAAACTTGGAACTAACCTTTGTCATCAACTCCAGTATCAGGGGCAACATTCCCCATAACTCTTTTTGTATTTTGACAGACTTATGCCTCTTTTTCACATAGATTTTCTGGTTAAAGTTTATATTCAAAAGTTTGGTTAATTCAAAACTACGTACGTTATTCACCTGAAACTTGGACCTAACCTTTGTTTTGTATTTTGACAGTTATGCACACTTTTTACATAGATTTTGTGGTTAAAGTTTTGTTCCAAAAATGTATAAACTATACAAGGCTTCACTTAAAAGTTTTGTATTTTAACAAATTTATGCCCCTTCCACTATTCAAAATATGTGTACTTCGAATAGTCGAGCGCGCTGTCCTCTGACAGCTCTTGTTTATTTGAATATTGTTAATGTTGTAATTTTATACATGTACAATTATTTAGAACGAAACAAAACTTGACAAAAGTTGTATATTAAAAAAATTAGCCATTTTGTATAAGCAAGCAATATTATACAATATATTTATATAAATAATTACTGTCTATGCATACATAATTATCATTTTATATCAATGTTTTATCATAGGGATTCCAGAGGACGACGAACTCGCAAACACGTATTACTCCCAGTTTGAAGACGACTTTGAGGAACAGGAAGATGAGGCTTCAGAAACGGTAAAACCTCGTAAACCAGTGTATGACAACGATGACGATGATGACGACATCTTGTTCGGGTCTCGAGACGATACACTGAAAAAAGATGATGATGAGGAGTTGTATTATCGCATGCAATATGTGCTTGACAAGGGTGATGATGCAGGTACTTGCTTAGGGCTCACCATTGATATTAGATAGTGGCTGCTAACTTGGAATATTTGGCTAAAGTTTGGCTACGAAATTTTTGCTAAAAACTATGAATTTGTTCATAAGCATGTTTCATGAAAATAAGGAACTTTGGTTTAGAACATTTTCAGCCAGGTAGAGCTATGGTTTATTGCTATTATGAAGTGTTGTTTTTATGCCCCCAGCATCTTGATGCTGGAGGCATATAGTGATTGTCCTGTCCATCCATCTTTCCATGACAAGGTTAAGTAGATTTTACCGTTTCGTCCAGCACTAACGCTGCTCACTACAACACTTGCATATTTACACAGTTGTAACTTATGACTGTTCCCAATCCACCCATATCACCCAACCTCACTTTTACCTTGACCTAATTTGGACTAAGAAGTGGGCTATCCAGCACCAACCGGGGGCATGTGTGTTTATTAAACACAGAATCTTGTTTCTCATTCATTATAACTAATTCTGTTTTTTTTGTTTTTTTTGTGTGTATGTATGTGAAATACATTAAGGTCTTAATTTTGTAGTTTTGATATATTGATGAACTGTCATTTATCGACCTACATGTATGATTAATACAGTGTGCAGTATATGGGTGTTCTGAACTGTTTTTCAGTTATTAAAATGTATTAGAGCTTATTAATAGTAAAATGCAACAAAAACATGTTAACTTTCCTAACAATTCTCAACATTTGTGTTGCATCAAGAATAGAACATTTTGCTTTTTTTTTCAGTCCTTTGTAAATGGGGCTGTAGCACTTTTATTTGTGAAAATTGCGCCATAATACGGTTTTTTGTGGAAATAACATTTCAACCTATTATGTATGGAGTTATTCTAACAGGATTAAATTACATAATTTGTAGCCAATTTTATTTGAATGTGTACGTATTATTTACCCTTTGATATAAACATTTTAACTAGTCTAGATAAAAACTGGCGCATGGAACAAAACTTAAGCACACAAAAAGTCAAACCCTAACTTGGTAGCAATTGTGAATTTGGTGGGAAAAGAGAGACTTTTTTACTTTGTGAATGGGGCCCTTTTTTGGCCACAAGTCTGCTAGAAAAAAACACAGTGTTCAAACAGTTGATAACAAATTCTTTATTGCAGAGGGTACCATGACACTGGCCGATGAAGAGGCAGGAGCATTTGGGCCCGTTGCCAGGGAAACTAAAATTAGAAACCTCAGAGTGTATCTTTTGTTTGAACAAAAATCGTGTTGAAATGTTTGTGCAAATTAGTTCTGAAACTTATAAAGAAAATTTAAACACTGTGCAATTTTTACTCAAAAAGTTAAAAACTGCTATTCAACAATTGTTGCAATATATACAGCCTATATAAAGTACATGTATACTTTTTGCAATGTAGAAAGAATGAAACTACAATTAAGAAAGTATATACCGTATTTACCCTATGTATTGGAACTCTTAAAAATAATTACAATTTTTCTTGTCCCAATATAAAGGATCATAAAAAAATAATTCCCTAAAATGTGTCCCAAAATATAGGGTAATATTGGACCCAATGTATTTTCACACACACACCGATTGTCGTTATGCCGCGTGCTTAACTGAGTGGAGCGTGTCAATTAAGAACACCGGGTAGTTTAGCGTGTTAGTACACAGTTTGCACCACGGGTCAACTAAATAGGCCCTAGACGTGTTTGTTTAGCGATAAGAACGCCGCATGTGGCACACTAATTGGTTTCATGAGAGACCCGACAATTATCACATACTACCGGGTAGTTACCGTAATACTGGTAGCTGTTAATTGACAATTTTACAGTTTGTTATAAGAAATTCAATAAATTATTTAATATGAATATCATTTTACGCACATGACATAATACATGCATTAAAATTAAAAAAACACTAGTCTTTGTAGTTTTGATTAAATAAAAGGGGTACACTCTTATTATTTGCAGCATATCTATTGCAATATACGGTGTACAGTAGATCTATACTACTCTGATCATATTGAAATCGAGAGATATTTATTTTAAACAAATTTGAAGACAATTTACCATTATATTTTTGTGTCCCAATATTTACGGACAAGAAAAAATTCAAATTTCAAAAGTGTCCCAATATTAAGGGACTCAAAAAATAAATATTTTACCAAAAAATAGGGTCCCAATATTTATGGTGTCCCAATACATAGGGTATATACGGTATACGTACAGTATTTTATGCTGCTTATATTAAATTCTTTCAGATTGAGATTTCACAAACAATATTAAGCATTGTCTTATATTTATGTTGTCGTCAATACAACTTGCCACTTTGAAATAACGATCCCCACAATTGCGATATCGTTGCTTTTGGCAGCAGTGTTAAGACCTCTTGAAACCCCTGAAAGAGCATGCATCTAATTGCACTCCTTAACCTCACACTACCAGTGAATGTGAGAAGATGCTGGGTGCAGAGGGCTTCAAGAAGGCGTACAACTACCTGAAGACGGCGCGCTACGAGAGAGCCACGGAGGCCACAGAGGAGGACATCATGCAGGGCCTGCGAGAGTTCGTGAAGAATCCCAGTGACTGCTTCCTAGTAGACCAGCTGCTGTTTTTGGAGGAGCAAGTTGGGCAGGGGCTCACGTAGAACTACGGATCATTTATGTATCAGAGCAAGTTGGAACGCAGTTATTGTAGAATTATTGATCATTCCTTATCAACTAGTTTCTGTTCTTGGAAACCAAAGTTGGGCAGGGACTTGTGTAGAATTACATATCATTAATTTATCAGAGCAATTTGGACAGTATATGTATAATTATTAGGGATGGCATCAATACCAAAATCGGTATTCAAATATTCGCTTTTTCATTGAATCGAATATTCTAATATTAGCATAGATTGGTATTAAGTATTTTGAACTTTGTGGCCTAGGAGACATTATTAATATTTTTTGTATGACATTAAATTCCAATATTCCAGTACCGTCATATTTTCATTAACAATTTGCGCTTTCTAATTAATGTATAAATTGCACAGTACAAAAACATAAACAACTGCAGTATCCATTTTATTTGTACTTTTAATCAGTTTTCAAAGCACTACGCATTTTTATCAAAATTAAAACAAAAACGCTCTAATAATCATAAGTTTATAAGCAAATTTGAGAGAAGTTTCTCAGCTATAATGACTGCTAAAATTTCTGATCGCACTTCTGTAATTTATTTTTGTTACCCTTTTCACAAGTCTCTACGCGAGTTGTCATTACAGTTTACAGCTGTCTTTGACTGGCGACTAGATGAGTGGCCACTGACACTGACCCGTATATTCAGTATCTTTTAGTCTGACACGTGACACGGGCCCATACTATTAAAAACACGGTATTAGGTATCTATTGGTGAAATACAGCCTTTATGTTGAGAGAAAAATACTTTCTACAATCAGAAAATTATTGTTTTTTAAAAAACAATACAAATTTGGTATTATTCGAATAGCGTTTTAACTATTCGAATGGCAATCATTCAACCATATATTTGAATATGCGAATAGTTTTGCCATCCCTAATAATTATGGATAAGCAAGCAATTGTTTTGCATATTTTACATATTGTCATCCAAAACGACTGCATGCCCACTTCCTAACAGTTCTATGTTTTATCAAAACTATTCTTGATGATAACCTTTAGATCATATTAAATATAATTTGATTTGTGCTCATGTTTCGTACAATTAATAGGTTTATATTAATAATTGAAGTTTGAGCGTGTAACTATTGCAGTTTGATAGGTGTTCATTAAAACAATGCTTTGGCCAAAATGAATTTTTTTCTGTATAAGCTTTTATTTACTAAACCTAATACATTTAGCATGTGTTGATCCTTGCCATTAAATCAGCATTGTTTGCATGCAGTTGTCACGTTGATAATTAAGTTTATTATGTTTTGTTCAAAATAATAATGATACAATCCAGGTTTACTTTCCGTCTGTATCAATGTATCCTCTTACATTTGTCTCAAGTATTTTAGCGATTACTAGCATTTGCTGAATTACTAAAAGCGCTAAAGTGTCTTATCATCATTAGCTATGTTTGCGTTACTAGTATCCAAACCAGAGAATTGCCACTGATTTTGTTTTAAATCAGGTATATTTTCTTGTTTTTTTTAGGCATATATTTAAACGAGAGGTATTTTTGCGATATGAAAAAAATCCAACTAATGTTAATTTCTTAGGTCCAACATAGTGTTAGTGTACATAAACCTATCTGGACAATCATGTTGGGAATCATAGATAGTCTGTCATGACAGAGTTACCTCATTGTAGTTCTCAGTTTACTGATGAAGTACATCGTTGTAGCGGAATCTAGTTACCGGTAAATAGCTGGATATTGATCAATTATTACAGTTGATTTTACTGACCTGAGCTCTGCTGTTTGTGAAGATTTAATATGTAATTATTGTGAAGTTTATTATGCTATCCTGTTTCAGTAGTTTTGAACATATTCAAATAATATCCAAATTGTGAAAAAAAAAATTGTTACTGCTTTTCCAATTATTGGCCTTGGTTATAATTAAATACATGTAGTATGGTAGTTTGCCATATTGTTCTGTGTTCAACTGAGTAGTTTTGTTTTAAGAGTTTTTCAAGGAAAACACACCAACTGCCTTTATTATTTTGTGACTTCTTAGCTTAATATGAGATAAATATCCACTCCATATTTGGGATTGTTCTGTAATAAATACAGACAACATTGTTATGAAAGTGTATGTTGGCTGATGGAAATCAAGGCTGCTCAAAGATATTATAAATGCCTTTGAAACACTTCTATCTTTATCTTGAGTAATACCTCTTCTTAATTAACATCATGAAGCTGTTCTTGCTTGCAGAAAACTAACCAATTCAAATGAATGCTTTTAGAGTGTAAAGAAGGTGATACCAATCAAACATATGATTTTCAGTCATAGTTTTGGGTGAACACATTGTTTGTTAGGAATTTTTTTTTTAGTTGACCAAGATTACTGTTTGATAGAAGGATAGAATGGATGAAGTCTGGACCATTTTTTTTTTTACATTTTGGTTGAGGTATTCAAGTTTCCATGTGTAATCATGTACATTTCAGTTTAGTAACTGATTTTCTTGACTAGGCAACTATAGAACATTTGTGAAGTATTGTTAGGAGAGATATGAGTATGGGCTTTAAAATGTATATAAACTGTTTCTGTCTGTACTGATCTTTGGTGAAATTTCCATGATCATTATCTTTGCTTACCATAGTGGTTTAACAATTTGGACTTTTCTTCTAAATAACCATGTCTAGAGAAAAAGTATTATGTAAACTATTTTATCTTTTTTAATGTTCAGTTGTTCACATTGTTGTTGATTCTGAGGCACTTACGTTTGGTTCTATCTCATTCACTTTTATGTTGTTCAAGTATTGCTTTATATTATTATGTATTATGCAATTGTTAGAATTAACCAGTAGATGTGTGCTCTTTTGTATGTTTTCTACTCATTGTCTATGTTTGTGACTAGACTTTGACTTTTCAGTATGCTCATTTTGATTTGTTATTATCATCTTGTTCCTGTTTTTAATTTGTTAAGTGTGTTGCAAAATGTTTTAGATAGATATTTTATTGTAAAATAAATTGTACATACATTTTGTATCAGAAAACATTACATAAACTGTTTCATTAGTGTGAAAACCATTTATCATGAATAATTTATATAATAATCAAAGGGGGTACAGTCTTATTGAGATTATCAAATCATGATGAATGTTATTATTATAATCATACTACTATTTAGTCATTTAAATTAGTAATTTATATATTATACAAGTATACCAACTTGGAAACTTGATAACAAACAAG
The DNA here is from genome assembly GCA_027627225.1 of Congeria kusceri. Lineage (NCBI taxonomy): Eukaryota > Metazoa > Mollusca > Bivalvia > Myida > Dreissenidae > Congeria > Congeria kusceri. Next base: position 29,722,919 of record CM051036.1, read on the forward strand.
GGGGCTTCGTTTGAAAATGTGATTTTCGACAAAATTAACCCCTGTTAAATGGACGTGCTTTTACTACTGTTGGTTTAATATATCATGATTGTATAGTATACAAGATTGGTGTAAAGTTAAGAAATACAGTAGCGAAGATAAAACCTCAATTCTAACATGACACACACGGTATTTTCTATAGACAAAGAACAAAATTTTCCGTTGTTAATCTACCAATAAACAACCAGAAAAAATAGTTCCAAAACTGTAAAATATAGTTTGCAGTGTAATTGCAGAATATGTTGTCAGGTCATGTTAGAATCAAAAGAACTTTCGGCTAATTGTTGTTTATTAGCCGATAGACAACTCTAAATTGAAAATGTTTCTTAATCATGAGGCTTTAGTATTCTGTTTTGAATTTGTTGTTATGTCAAATGAGATCATTTTGTGACAGAAGTGTGTTTGTGAGTGAAATTAATGTCAGCTAGGTAGCACAATGTTTTATTGAGCAACATGACATTCTGACAGCCTTTGTTATGCCCCCAATCGAAGATAGCGGGGTATATTGGTTTGCTTATGTCGGTCGGTCTGTCGGTAGACCACTTTTGTTTTCGCTTTCTAAGTTTAACAGTTTTTATCTGATCATCACCAAACTTCATTAAATGTTTGTGGCCATAATATCTAGGTCAAGTTCGATAATCAACCAAGTTGCCTGAGGATTTGTGGAGTTATTGCCCTTAAATTATTGAAAATTAGCCCTTTTTGCTGTTTCCGCTCTCTAAGTCCAACAGTTTGCATCCAATCTTCACCAAACTTTATGAAAATGTTTCTTATAATAATATATAGGTCAAATTCGATAATCAGCCAAATCGCCCCAGGAATTGTGGAGTTATTGCCCTTGAATTATCTGAAATAGCCATCTTAGCGGTTTCCGCTCTGCAAGTCCAACAGTTCATAGCCAATCTTAACCAAACTTGGTTAAAATCTTTGTCGGTGTATTATCTCTGTTAAGTTCGATAATCAACCAAAGTGTCCCAGTAACTGTGGAGTAATGTCCCTTGATTATCTAAAATTAGCCTTCTTAGCTATTTTAACCTAGAGGGGGCATAACTGTTTTACAAACAACTCTTGTTATTTTAGAAAATTAGTTGAAGTGTGATGGCACAGACTTTCAGATAAGACATGTGCAATAATGCTGTTGTTTTAGGTAATGGAGGTATGCATGACAGCTGGTGTGTGGCAGTAAAACGTGTCTTGTGTGTAAATTTCAGTTTCTGAACATTGACTAGCATATGAATGCATCTGTTTTAAAATTATAATGTCTCAACTATAATATGTGCACTATGCAATATTTCCTTAATACATAATGAAGCTCAATATAGGGCAAAATTAAACAATACATGTTTGTTGTACACTGTGACTGTGACATGTATTTGCAGATAAACAAGCAAACATTAGTACACATAATGCAGCGATTCCAAAACCATAATCTTGTCATAATTTCCTCATAATATAAAATGTACTAATCAGAGCTATTAAGTAAAACATTCATTGATACAGTTGGCTAGTGTTGTTTCATAATTTGTTGATTGAACATGTGTTGAAAAGGACAGAAATTAAATAAATCCCGTTTAGAATAAAAATTACCTGCAAACACACTTTTATGTTTCCATTTATATTCTGACGAAATTGAATATTATGTTAAAAGCTTGCTGGCATGACATGCAATGTGTCAGGCCACGTCATGCACTGTTTGTTCTATAGCGTTGTGATTATTTTCTACCTTTTTGTTGGTTTTTTTTTTAACATCACAGCATAAAAAAAATCTTGATTTATTTTGTACTAAGACTTTAAAGTGAAATGCTTGTTGTTCAAAGTCTGTTTGAATGTTCATTTGTTGACATATCATGGTGCATTACAACTGCTTATATTTGAGACCTTTGTCATTATTGGTGTGTTACCCGTGGTAACTTAATTTATTCATGTGTGATATTTAGAATGTGTCATTTAACGATATGCATATGTATATTTACATTAAAAGATACTTAACATACATGTGTGTTGTGTTTATAATTATTTCACATACATATTTGTTTGAATTCACGATTGTTACAACAAATGTTATTAATCTTGATGTCTGTTGATTGTTTCCAGAATCAGTTCACTTGACATGTTTTGAAGTGTAAATGCATGGTGTACTAGTTAATATATTTACTTTTATATTCATAATATTACAGGGACAGGACAGGTACCGATTTCCTTACTCGGGTACCCATTGGTAAATTACCCGCATATACTGTATTAATATTTTCGAACACTAACAAACCATTGTGTCATTTCTATCATGCCTAGTAAAAGTCCAGTCTGGAGGTATTTCATTCTTTTGAAAAAAACAACAACACTCGAAGAGAATAACCTTAAGATGTAACATTACAATGCTGCACATTTTATATAAGAATGTTGTAAATATTTGACATATATATACTGTACCCTTCCAAGTATATTAAAGTCTTAAATGTTTATGAATGGCCATAAGATATAACAATGTTGCATCACTTTTAAATAAGAATCATTTATAAACGGTATAACTAGTAACCTTCAAGTATATTTAAGTCCAATTAAATTGCCTATATAACGTATAAAGATGTAAAACACAAGACATAGTATGATGGCACATCCATTGCATTGATACTTCACAATTTGAGCCTCACGGTAAATGAGAAATTATAACTAGCTTCGTGAAGGATTTAAACCTTTATGTATGTCAGTCTCTAACATGCTCACAGTGAATAGTGTAATATATGGCCGGGGTCAACGTTCATAGACATAGATGTAGGTCTAGAAGTAAGTTCCTGCGTCAGTATTACATAGTTTGTCTCGCTTCATATAGTTTGCTTCTTGTCACTGAATATAAGCGACATTTCTGCAAGTACAGTAAGTTTCCTAAATTTACTAGATATTCTAGTATAAAACATTTTCTAATTTGATACGATCGTGGTTTCATGTGTTGCCAGTTGCACCGGTATGTACAGTATAATCAATGAATATGTCCATTAAGTATCGCATGATGTATTAATGTGCACGACCAAAGATGTATAAATTATAATTTACAAAAGATCATGTTTATTCGTGTTATGGTTGAAACAAATGTACGGGCAAACACGTATCAGCTATTAAACAGGGTTATTAATATATTGTTACACGTGCACATCGTTGTCGTCGTTGTGATAGTGTCATGTAACCTATAACGGTTTTGACATATTGGCGGGAAAAGTAGCGAACGTTCACGGAAATTAACGAGACTGTTGGCTGTTCTCATTATCTCCCCTGTGGAATCTATGTTGCTCATAAAGAGAAAAGAAAGGATTTTTGCGCGAAGCAGGACATATTATGTCACAGCAATTCATCGACGCATTAACAGGTAATTAAATTGTCCGTTTCTTTAATTATATATTATATTGTTCACTTTAAAATAAAAATGTGTACGTCCACATCCTGTAGTTGTTGGCTGTTGGAATGACATTGAATGCTAACAAAATGGCGGCCATTGGGTGACTTACTGAGGCGTATGTTGTAGTTATTGACTTTTTGTATTGGTTCGTTCGCAATCTGTGTATGCATTGCTTTATCTTTTAATTAAATTAAATAAAGCTTATAGAATGCCAATTTCATTGCCGAGTAGATGTAAATTTTGCATTTTGCAAAATCTAGTAAATAACTCCCAGACTGGGGAGTGTACACTACACATGGAAGTTCCATAAACAAAAACACGTAGAGTTCAATCATGTGGTAAATCGTGACCTCAACATATCGTACTTAAGATTATTTTTTGTCATCTCGAACTCCCCAGTTGGCCAAGTGGCTGAACGTGTTCTGATCCGAATATTTTATCCAAACGGATGTATGTTTAAAGAGGCTTATTCAAACAAACTTTACCTGTAGAAGTCTGATTCATATGTTTCTTATGATTTCATTACTTCTCTTATCATATATCATATGTGAGCAATATTGACCATATACAAATTATTTTAATATTTGTCAAGGCCTAACTAGTAATGCTACCAGTTGGCTCTTGCAATCAGTTGTATAGTTATTTATGTCAATCCCTGTTTCCATTCAAACCCTAAACTGTTTAATATCACTCAAATTGTATACTAGAAATTCATTAAAGGGAATTATTAGCCCATACACCAGGTACAGCTTTCTCATACTTTCAAGTTTAAGACTTAACAAAAGTAATGATTTGTCTCTCAGGCAGCGTCGCAACGTTTTGTATGGCCCGCCACGAATGAGATTTTATGCCAAAAAAAATTATTTACTATTTTTTTACGATCGCGCACGGTTTTAAAGGAGCAGTCCAGAGATATGTTAATAAAAATAAAGCAGCAGAAAGTGTTTCTAATGGACATGTTACCATACAAAATACAAAAAGTACGCATTGAAATCGGTGAATTATTCACATTTTGGTAACATGCTATCGTCTATTTTCTGTATGCGACTGGTGATGACTCTGGAGTAAACCAGCATGTACAATATAGTATATTCCATTCGTACCAAGTGCTTTTGAACAATGCCTTTCGTAAATACGAAACAGATTTCAGACGAATAAACACAATAAATTTTCATAAGAACTATTACTAAAATTACTATGCATTGAATTAGATCCCATGGACAGCGGTTTAAAATTAAACGAATCAGCATTTTAACATTGCGGAAGAAGAGCAACCCTGTAGAGATTTTGGTATTTCCAGTAACTTTCTTCCTGTCTGATTTAATTATATAATTCGGATGTACACTAATTGTGAAACTCTGTAAATTTTGAAAACAAAATGTTATTTGATTGGGAACCTTTATAAATATCGTCTTTTTGTTGATTGAAACTTTTGTTTCATAGATGCTTTAGCCTGTGTAATAGCATTCCGTATTTTTGAAGAAAATCTGTGTCATATAAGTCCTGTGGAAAATGCCAGCTGCTTTGAAAAGTGTTGATTTTCCGTCCCAAAAAGTATTGATTATTTATTGCAATAATAATTATTGTTTTTGACAGTTACAAAAAAATATGAATTACGAAAAGTTTAATTCATAAATAGAAGTTCTTTAATGCTGATGGTAGATCAATTTGAAGGCACTAATGTTAATTTTGAACATTCAAATTGATTGCCTTTTTACGCCAGCTTGCATAAATGGCCGTTTGTGAGTAATAAATCTGTATTTAGAATTGTATAAAAAAGGATGCTTATGTTGTTGTTGTTTTTTTAGCTCACCTGAGCACTAAGTGCTCATGGTGAGCTTTTGTGATCACCCATTGTCCGTCGTGCGTGTGTGCGTGCGTCGTCAACTTTTCATTCAAACAACATCTCCTCATAAACCGATCGGCAGATTTTCACCAAACTTCACAGGAATGATCCTTGGGTGGACCTCTTTCAAAGTTGTTCAGATCTTTCCGGTCCGCTGAATATGTAGGTCACCAGAGCTAAAAATAGATTTTAAAAGTGAAAACTTTAAAAATCTTCTCCTATGAAACCGCAAGGCTCAGGGCTTTCATATTTGATGTGTGACATCCTCTAGTGGTCCTCTACTAAGATTGTTCAAATTATGCCCCTGGGGTCAAAACTGGCCACGCCCCAGGGGTCACATGGTTTATATAGACTTGTATAGCAAAATGACTTTAAAAATCTTCTCCTCTGAAACCGCAATGCCTAGAGGTTTCATATTTGGTATGTAACATTGTGTAGTGGTCCTCTACAAAGATTGTTCAAATGATGCCCCTGGGGTGAAAACTGGCCACACCCCAGGGGTCACATGGTTTATATAGACTTAAATAGCAAAATGACTTTAAAAATCTTCTCCTCTGAAAGCGCAAGGTCCAGAGGTTTCATATTTGGTATGTAGCATTGCATAGTGGTTCTCTACAAAGAGTGTTGAAATGATGCCCCTGGGGTCAAAACTGGCCACAATCCGGCGGTCACATGGTTTATACAGACTTAAATAGCCAAATGACTTTAAAAATCTCCTCTGAAACTGCAAGGCCTAGAGGTTTCATATTCGGTTGGTAACATTGTATAATGGTCCTCTACAAAGATTGTTCAAATGATGCCTCTGGGGTCAAAATTGGCCACACCCTGGGGGTGACATGGTTTATATAGACTTAAATAGCAAAATGACTTTTAAAATCTTTTCCTCTGAATCCGCAAGGCCTAGAGGTTTTATATTTGGTATGTAACATTGTATAGTGGTCCTCTACAAAGATTGTTCAAATTATGCTCCTGGGGTCAAAACTGACTACACCCCGGGGGTCACATTGTTTATACTGCAGCACTATAATTTCAATAAGCCTCCAACACTCAAAAATCAATACAGCAGACGACATTCCAGCCAGGTGTATACAGTGTGCTATTTTTAGATCTTATCAAACCAGCTAGCCAGTTACACAGTGTTGTAAGGGTGATTTAGAGAATCGTTGGAGATGGCCATTGAAATGCATAGAAAATGTTACCCACCATAGTGTTCTATCCAGGAAGGCAGAGGGTCATGGCGCAATATATTCGAAAAGGGCATTTTAGCTTGCTGTGACCTTTTAAAAGGGCACGTATGTTTCAGTTTATTGGATATGAGTATCATAATATAAATAACTATTAATTTAAGTGATTTATGTATTTTCAAATGCACACGTACACCTTTGCAAAAACAGACAGAAATTTCAGAAAAAATGTTATATTATGAGTTATATATTTATATGCAATAAACAGTATAGCAAAACTTAAACAGAATATATCTTCAAAAATAGAAATCTGTAATATAAATCAAAAATAGAATCTGTAATGAAAACTTCTGTGTGGGGCCATTTTAAATGACACGTCCGTGGATATTTTGTAGGGGCTAGTATTTTCTCGACATTTGGGGCCCAAAAGGTGTTGACAGGTAAGTCATATTTGCACGTATACCAATATACAACTTGTTTCCCTTTCACACCTGAAGTCTCCAGACAGGGAACCCCACTATGTGACTCGAAGTTAAGATACTAAAGGTTTTGTCCATTAAGTACATTTAAATAAAAATAATATATCACCTAAATATATATTAGTTTCTACACATACATATTAAAAGTCCATTTTTCAGGTGTCAATATTTGTAATTTTACATTTTTGCAGCGCTAAAAGTATTTGTCAATTGAAATAATGAATCGTATTTATTCCAAAAATCAATCCGTAACGAACACGTATAGTAAGAGCGGGACTGTCAAATCTACGAGTTGACCTTATGTATGTTAATCGAATACGCATCATCAATTAGGCCTAAATGTCACCACTTTAGTCGGATTAAGAATCAGGTTCAAGAATCAAGCTGACAATACTACAGTAATCGCTTAAATCAAATCGCTTAGAAATTTCTGTCGGCAATAAATCGAGCACAGTAATCGTTTTAATCAAATCGATTAGAAATGCATGTATGCAATAAATTGAGCAGTCAGAGCGACAATAACAGAAAACATCGGGTGCCCTTTTCGCAGACAAAAGGCCGACACAAGTGGTCAAGAGGCAAATAAGATCGTAATCGATTAGGGCGAGTGGCGGCTGTTTCCTTTGAAAAGGGCAAAGTGGCGCTTCAACAAAGGGGCATGGCGCCGCGCAAAAAGGGCCTGGATAAAACACTACACCAGCATGGTCAATCATGTTGTTGTGTAAGTAAATTAGCTGGATGTAAGACCGTCTTACATATCATATATTTTCACTTTAGATCTACAACATTGAATTTGTTTACAGGCAAAGTGTATATTTCTAATTTAATAATGAAATGCCAAGTATGAAATGATAGCATTAGATCTATAAGTAGTCTAACTTAGGTGGAACTGCACAATGTTTTGTAAGACAAAATGATGCAGAATCGAGTCTGTGGCTCTGACACTGCAGTCTGTTTCACCAGCATGTACAGAAACGCGTAGCATAGAGCCTAAAGTCTAGTCATCTACTTTAAACTTTTCATTTGTACAGTTTAATTAAATGTGTGCTGCACACAAAAAACTACACACAGATCTTGTCTCTCCAACAAAGTTCTTAATGCTTTGTTGGCAGCCTCCACCCAAGGACCTCTTCTCATAACAACTTTTTAGTACCAGATATTGGACAGGGCTTTCATATTTGATATGTGACATCCTCTAGTGGTCCTCTTCTAAGATTGTTCAAATGATACCCCTGGGGTCAAAACTGGCCACGCCCCAGGGGTCACATGGTTTATATAGACTTGTATAGCAAAATGACATTAAAAATCGTCTCCTCTGAAACCGCAAGGCCCAGAGGTTTTATATTTGGTATATAACATTGTATAGTGATCCTCTACAAAGATTGTTCAATTGATGCCCCTGGGGTCAAAACTATCCACACCCCAGGGCTCACATGGTTAATATAAATGTAAACAGCAAAATGACTTTAAAAAACTTCTCCTCTGAAACCACAAGGCCCAAAGGTTTCATATTTGGTTGGAAACATTGTATAAAGATTGTTCAAATGATGCCCCTTGGGTCAAAACTGAGCACACCCTAGGGGACACCAGGTTTATATAGACTTAAATAGCAAAATGGCTTTAAAAATCTTCTCCTCTGAAACTGCAAGGCCCAGAGGTTTCATATTTGGTATGTAACATTGTTTAGTGGTCCTCTACAAAGACTGCTCAAATGATGCCCCTGGGGTCAAAACTGGCCACACCCCAGGGTTCACATGGTTGATATGGACTTACATAGCAAGATGACTTTAAAAATCTTCTCCTGAAACTGCAAGGCCTAGAGGTTTCATATGTGGTATGTGACATTTTATAGTGGTCCTCTACAAAGATTGTTCAAATAATGCCCCTGGGGTCAAAACTGGCCACACCCCATGGCTCACATTGTTTATATAGACTAAAATAGCCAAATGACTTTAAAATCTCCTGAAACCGCAGTTTTTTCGTATTTGATATGTAACATTGTATAGTGGTCCTCTACAAAGATTGTTCAAATTATGCCCCTGGGGTAAAAAGTGGCCATGACCCAGGGCGTCACATGATTTATATAGACTTATATGGCAAGTGGGCCTTAAAAATCTTCCTTGTTGAAACTGTAAGGTCTAGAGGTTTTATATTTTGCATGAAACATTGTGGAGTGGTCCTCTACAAAGATTGTTCAATTGATGTCCCTGGGGTAAAAATTGGCCACCCCCTGGGGGTCACATGGTTTATATACATTTAAATCGCAAAATGACTTGAAAAATCTCCTCTGAAACCGCAAGGCCCAGTGGAATCATATTGGGTATGTAACTTTGAAAAGTGGTCCACTACGAATATTGTTCAAATTATGCCCCTGGGGAACAAGGTGGCCATGCCCTGTGGGTCACATGGTTTATATAGACTAAAAAAAATATCTGAAATTGCAAGGCCCAGATCTTTATACTCAGGTAAGGCGTTTAGTGCCATTTTTCCCTCTTGTTATCAGCCATTATGCCTTAAACTCAGGTGAGCGACCTAGCATGGCCCTCTTGTTTAAACTTAAAATTGTCTTTAATCTGTACTTATTTAATTGTTTCAACATGCCATAACATAGTGCCAATAGAAAAGAGTAGGAAAAAGAAAAAAAAAAATTTGCCTCCCTCCTGCTTTTTTGTCTCTTTTGTGCACTAAGCTCTCAAGGGTGAGCTATTGTGATCAGTCTGTGTCCGGCGTCCATCGTCCGTCATCAGTGGTCCAAACATTTTACTTCAAACAACTTCTTCTCTGAAACCACTAGGGGAATTTTAACCAAACTTGGCAGGGATGTTCCTGGGATGGTCCTTTACCAAATTCCTTCAATTTTTTTTAAATATATTGAAAACTCTGGTTGTCATGGCAACCAAAAGCTTAAAAACTTGAAAACTTAAAAATCTTGTCAGAAACCACTGGCTAGATTTGAAAGTAGCTTTCACAGAAATGCTCCTTAGGTGACGCTGAACCAAATTCCTTCAAGTCATTTTGATTTGTTAAAAAAACATGGCCGCCAGGGGGCGGGGCAGTTTTTTATATGGCTATATTGAAAACTTTTAAAATATTCTTGTCTGAAACCACTGGCTGGATTTTAAAATAATTTCACAGAAATGTTCCTTGGGTGACCCTCTACCAAATTTATTGAAATTATTTTGATTTGTTAAAAAGCATGGCCGATAGGGGGGCGGGCCAGTTTTCCTTATATAACTATATTGAAAACTTTAAAAATCTTCTGTTGTGAAACCACTGGCTGGATTTCAAAATAATTTCACAGAATTGGTCCTTGGGTGACCCTCTAGTTAATTCCTTGAAATCATTTTGATTTGTTAAAAAACATGGCTGCCAGGGGGCGGGGCAGTTTCCCTATTATGGCTTTATTGAAAACTTACAAATCTTCTAGTCTGAAACCACTGGCTGGATTTCAAAATAATTTCACAGAAATGCTCCATGGGTGACCCTCTACCAAATTCCTTCAAATCATTTTGATATGTTTAAAAACATGGCCTCCAGGGGGCGGGGCAGCTTTCCTTATATGCTTTTATTGAAAACTTTTAAAATCTTATAGTCTGAAACCACTGGCTGGATTTAGAAATAATTTCACAGAAATGTTCCTTGGGTGACCCTCTACCAAACTCCTGGAAATCAATTTGATTTGTTAAAAAACATGGCCGCCAGAGGGCGGGGCAGTTTTCTTTTTATGGCTATGTTGAAAACTTTAAAAATCTGTTTGTCTGAAACCACTGGCTGAATTTCAAAATAAATTCACATAAATGTTCCTTGGGTAACCCTCTATCAAATAACCAGAAATCATTTTGATTTGTTAAAAAACATGGCCGCCAGGGGGCAGGGCAGTTTTCTTTATATGGCTATATTGAAATCTTAAACAATCTTTTTGTTAAAAGCCATTATGATGCTTTACACTCAGGTGAGCGACCTAGGGCCATCTTGGCCCTCTTGTTTTAAAAAGTGCCTGAGAACAATTCATAATTTTTTTTTAGCCTAAACATTCTCTTTTGCACTGTAGGTGGGATTACCAACATAGAAAATCAGTCTGCAATCCAGTCCATTTTAGATACACAGGCGGTTCAGGATGCAAACAGTGTTCAAGGTATTGGTTTGTACCCACTGTCGAGTTACTGGTATAATTTACAATTTATAGTCACAACATCAAATATTGTAAACATTTTCAATATTTCTGTCCTTCAAAATATTTGTTGCTGTATCAGAAAGACTGTTACGGGGTATTTCAGATTCAAATTCATAGTTAAAGCATAATTAATGAAAATTATTAACATTGAGTACATGTGTAGTAATCTTGTGCCAATAATTAATTATATATAGTGTACGTTTATTCCTATACTATTTTTGCAGTGGAGGAAGAAGATATATTCCAGTGTGGGAAATGCAGGAAACAGTTCACCTCCCTGAGTTTATTTTATACCCACAAGCAAGACCGATGTGCTGCCCTGCCCCCACCGCGCCCCATAATCCACAATACCACCCTGCTGCAGGGACTGGGGCCGAGTGCTTTCCAGACCATTGGGCTGCAGAATGGTGGCAGGACAGCCGTTCCACAGGTTAGAATGTTGAAAAATTATTTTATGTAAAATCATCTTATTTTACGGTGGTCTAATATTGCGTATTTGGCGATCTGAACTGTTATGCAAATTTAAGACCCAGCATAAATATATCATTTGTTTGTATAGTGGACAAAATATGTGGCATGTTTCTTACTGCCTGTGAGTATAACAAGGGGGCCTTAATGTTCAACGATCGAATATCTCCTTAAGTGCAGTGTATAGTAATTAGTTATAGTCTTTGACATCACTTGCAGCAGAACACTAGTAGCAAGCTGAATAATGAAAAATGCAATCATGTGACAGTTTTTTTTAGGGCCAATGCCCCTGCTAAAAAAGTATGTATTTTTCATCTATATTTACCTTTAAATTCCCCCATTATTATGATATATGAAAAGAGAGTGTCAATTTAATTAGTACATCGTCGCTAAAATGGAAAAAATGCAATTTAGACTTAGGTAGCCTCAGGGTACCAATTCTCGAAAGATTTTTTGTTAGTTTTGTTACATATATGAAATTAAATCATTTTTGTGGAAAATATTTGCATTAACATATCAGAGGAAACAATACTCTTTCTGAAACTAAACAAATTCACGAAAAAATCTGTTGATAACGTGACCTTACCGCTTGTCTTTTCAAGTCACCTCCGTTTACATTTCGGAACCGGTTTGGAACCAATTGTCGAACGTTAGTTAAAGCGAGCCAACAAACAGTTCCAACACACATGTAACAAATAAAATCAATTTATTTACATAGTAAATGATGAGCAGTATAACAATTGATTCAAATTTCAAACAAGCAACAGATAATGTAGAATATTTCATATAGCAAATATTTATTATTATATGATATTAAATTGACAGGGGTTTCGTTTCTACCATGTGTACTTTTTTCGTGCCATTTATCTAAAAAAATAAAAAATATACTCAAAAGTATTGTGTTCGTCTATAAAAGGCTTTAATTATTCAATGGCCAATACAAATAGTTTTAGGTAACCAAATTGAAATAAAAATAACTTAGTTGTCTGTAGCCAAATTGGCTACATACAAATTCTAAGTAGCGCACTGTCAAGGCCGTAATCATGAATATGTCATTTTGACAGTTGTAAACAAATTGAAAGTTAGTAAATGTTGAATGATAACTTCGTCCAAAGTGTTTTAATCTTGAATCAATAATTATTTTGTGACGAAGAATGTTTTCACTTAAGGAAACACGAATTTACCCGCTCAGATACTAAAAGTTTGTGTAGTTGATGGAAATTCGTCTGCAGAAGTGTTATCGAAACAAAGGCTGTGAAGTTGAAAGTTTGCCAATACAACATGTGTATATTGGACTTACTTAAAACAACAGCGGATTTTAGTTTTAGGATTTTCAGGTGCATAAGTTTTATTAATAATAAAAATCGTTCGAGAATTGGTATCCTGAGGCTACTTTCTCTGAGACTGACAGACTTCGTATTGTTTAAACCTGGTCTTATCAATTATAAGATCATACTCTTGTATAAACACATGACCATTATTATGTAACCAGAATGTGTATATAGGTCCTAATTTTAAAATAACATGTGGCACAATCAAAGTGCATACCAATTAGTGAAGTAATACACGGGTAATTGTCTCGGAAGCTATGCCACTGACTTCTTGAATCTACTTCATAACAAGTGAAAGAACTATCATTTAAAATATAAAAAATAACTTGATTTAAGAAATTTTTTTAATTTTATTCGCAATTTTCCTGATCATTTGGTTGAACTTATGATAGTTTATCAGTGGAATGTACATGTGTTTGTACACAAAGTTTGAAGACATATAGAAACGATAAATAGCACTGCTTTTGAACGTTTTGATATTAAATAATGATGTTTTATTTCTCAGTCATGTGTTTTTATTTGTTTTTGGTTCTCTATCATTAGAGAGTACAATGCAAAACTGTCTTTGATCAATTCTGGTTAACTCGATCGGTAGAACTCGTAAGTTGTTTCACTCAAATGAACAAAAAAGCATTCTTCGGGATATCACTTTCTTGCACATGCTGCATAATAATAATAATAATAATAATGTTATATGTAACTGTCAAGCTGTCAATCTAATTACCCCAGCCGGAATAAACAAACTGCTTCTGTTAATTAAATATTAATTAATTAATTATGTAAACCGCAATAACTTCAGCAATTATAGACTTATTTCAATCGTTAAAAATTCAGATCTCAATATGAAGTAACATAATCATTATCTCAAACATAGTTTCGTTGGCAGATTTGTGATTGTTACATTATTTGCATTATAATTTAAGTATTTGAAACATATCCATATATACATAATGTAGTGAATAAAACAGAGACAAGTTTAATGCAAAAACAAACAACATTTTATAAGTTTATTCAACATTTTCTGCACTAAACATTATTTTCCTGAATGGACAATTACAGCCAATACATTGTCAGCCTCGTTCTCGATTCGCTTTATCAACGGAGATAACTCCTACAGTACTCGATAACGGGAATGTGAAAATGGTCTATTAAGATGTACATAAAAATAAACACTGCACATTAACTGTTTTTAAAAAATGCAAAACACCTCAAAATAAAATGCACTCAATGCTCAAGTACCATGGTATGTGAAATTTTATGAATATTTTATGTTCCAACAAGTTGTTGGGGGCAACAGGATGGGAAAAGGGCATGGCACAATACCTTGATATATCTCCATTTCCCATATTGCCAAATTGTGATTTTACAGGGCGCATATGGGTCTGGCGTCTCTCAAGGAGCCCTGCCGCAGTTGACCCAGAATGTGGTGCTGGCCGAGGATCAGGTGATCTCCTTCACTGACCTAGGGCAGTCAGGCCTGGTGCAGGGCTCCACTATTCATCTCGTACGTAACGTTGGCTTGAACACACCGGTCAAAATTAGACTAGTCTGTAAAGCACTGCACTAGTATAGTTTGAACTGGGCTTGCTTAGATTCTAAGTTCATTATAGGTGGGATTGTAACAATTTTTTTGCTTTCAAGCAGAATTGATTAATTCTGGCTTGCTTGGTCAAACTGCTAATTTTGATAACTGTAAACAAGTTTTATTGTTTGTAGTATGTTTGCTAACACATTTTAAATGTGACCATGCATAGTCATGAATCGTTCGTCTTGTCTTTTCCACTTAAAGATGCATGAAAATCACAAGATAATGACTGTTGTTGTAGGCTGCGGCTGGCAGTACAGTTCAGACTGGGGGACCCTTCCTGTCTCAAGTAGGGCAGCTGGGTCCACGACCTACCAATGTGACCTTTCTGCAGAGTGCCATCCAGCCCACCACGTCCCTGTGTGCGTCCACTGGATCAGCGTTCACTAGTCCCATTTCCATGGGCAGCCTGCACGCCCTTGTGCAGCCCCCGCAGCAAATCACCATAGCAACTGCTCTTCCTGGACAGAAGACACAACAGATACAAATTGTTAAGCCAACGCCATCAAAGCCAGGTTAAATTTCTTTGATGCCTTGACTATCTTTAAAGTACACATAGTGAAGTGAGGTTTTTGCGATTAAAAACAAAAGCTCTGATGTAAGTCTTTTTTTGTAACTTCAAGAAGTTAATTAAATAAGTGTGTCAACCAGGCCAGCTGCTAAAAGATTATCCTCATCTCGAACATTGATAAGAATGCTAGATAATAGATTGCTTGTGTGATGATAACAATGTTTGGTAAATGTTCTTGATGTTTGTATCGAGTATATCAAGAAATGAGAAAAAATTGTTGCAGCATATACATGAAAAAAAGTCTTATGTTCATGTAAAAAAGGCAAACGTGTATGGTACTTTTCCTACGTTATAGGTAAAAAGGCAAGTAAAGGCATTTTAGACAATGATCAGCGGGCAATGCAGGAAGAGGCCAAGAAGCAACTGTCGTGTACCTACTGCAGTAAGATCTTCAAGAAGAAGTTTGATCTTCAGCAGCACGTGCGCTCGCACACAGGGGAGAAACCGTTCCAGTGTGTGGTCTGTGGGCGAGCCTTCGCGCAGAAATCCAACGTGAAGAAACACATGTCCACTCATAAGGCAGGCTACTGTTTCTTTAAAACCCATACTGTCACCAGAATGGGCCCCTTACTGGATTTATTTTCATATTTTCAAGTTTATTCAACTGACAAAATAAAGCTTCATGGATGTTCATATTTGTTTAGGATAACAGGAGATATAAGTATTATGAAATTAATCGTGATGAAATCTTTGTTTTCTTAAATTTCTAAATGTTTGTAATTATTAAACTAAAATGCCATGGATTTTCCCATACCAATAGAATCTGCCACCATTTCACCCAATGGGTGAAAAGAGCTTGTATGTAGTCTGCTCATCGACTTACACTTTATTTATGTTCATAACAATTAGTTAAAATCTGTATATAATTTTTGAAACATCCTTGAGACAGTATATACTTTTGAAAACCAACTGGAAATGTATATTTCTTTAGGCTTGTGTCGACCTTTAGAAAAAAGTCATGTTTGCAAAACCATGCTGTAGAAAATTTTAATTAACAACTACATATTTTTGTTTAGCACTTATGCTCAGATCTGCAGGTACATGATTAACTGAAATATTAGCACTGTCATGCTAATTTCCAGTTCATTTCATAACAAAGTTTGGCAGCCTTCCAATCTTATTTCCAGGCCTCAACTGGGCTCAAAGAAGTCTTGAGCAAAAATTTACTTTAATATGTTGAAATTTTACTCATTTTGGGAACTGGTATTTTATATAATTTTGTAAAGAAAAAGGTGTTGATAAACCAAATGTTTTTATGCGCCCACAAAGTGGTTGGCATTAGGCATTGCACTTTCCTGTCCGTACGTACGTCCCGACATTTTGTGGACGCAACTCCTCTTTAACTGCTCGGTGAATTTTGCTCATACTTTCAAAGAACCTTAACATGTAGGCGATTGTAAAGCAAGGAATTTTGGCTGCAACCAATTTTTGGCAAAATTATAGCCCTTTGTCATTTTTTCCACTTTAGAATATATTCTTCCCGAAATTTTGTGAACTCAACTACACTAACTGCTTGGCGGATTTCGCTCAAACTTTCGCAGCTGAAGAACCTTAATGTATAGGTGTTAGTAAAGAAGGAATTCTGGCTGTGACAAGTTTTAGCCGAATTGTGGCCCTTTGTCGTTTTTTCCTCTATAGAATACATATGAAAATAAATTTGTGGACGCAAAATTTAGTGTTGGTGACATGCCCTTTGCCTGTGTCCAAGCATGTATTGTGGAGGCGTTTGTGTCTTATAACACATCTACTTTAGCCAGATGACATTACGTCTTCAAATTTGTAACCATTAACTTGTTGAATGGTAGAGAAAACCCAGCATTCTCAAAACAGCTAGATTGCTTCTGTTAACATTTTTCATATCTTATGAAGGTGTGGCCTACTGGCCCCGGTTCCACCCTCCCCACCCAGCCTCCGCCCATACTGGTTCCCATGTCAGAAGAGGATGTGGCCACTGAGCAAGCGGGGAACCAGTCACAGGTTGTGGAATTGAGTCAGGTAATTGTTCTGCTTCTTTTAGAAAAATGATGCTTCTCATTTCACAAATTATTACATTCTGTCAATGATTTCTTGGTCATAAATAATAGTAAAATGTATGTACACCTGGACTATATATTATAGAAACAATAATATTTTTTAATTTGCACCTGATAATTTATATATGCATTATTCGCAAGGCAGGTTGTAGGCGGCCGTTGTTTTCTAAATAACATATTAGTATAGCGAAGTAGGCATGCGACAAAGAGCTGTACTGAATTAAATGTGTAATTGTTTTCTTTAAGAGTTCCCAAGTCTCTGATGAGAATGCTGCCATGGTGATGGATGCCAAGGGAGACAATAAGCAAGTTAAGGGAGGCAAGCACAATTTCAAAGTGAAGGTCGTCATAGACAACTCTTTTATGTGCCAGTACTGTCCAGAGAAATTCAAGACTTATCTCCAGTTGAAATCACACATGGTCAATCATAAAAACATACAGGTAAAAGTCATATTATTATTAGTGATGATTGTTTGTTTCTGCTTTTTTACTTCACATAGTTTAATAATAAAAAAACCCATCAACATGTATTGTTGTTGTATTTGTAGTAATCTTTTTCAAATAACCCTTGTATTGAAAAATTAGGTGAAAGGGTTTTAAACAAAAAGAGCAAAACATGGTTGGCTACCATTTTGTTTCCCTATAAGATACCCAGTTAGTACACAAGTCATTTATCAATTTCTTTCATAGAATCAAAACATCAGTATTCAGCGGCAGGGCTTCCCTTGGGTCAAAATTGTCATTAGCCTAATTTACCTTGCTACGTAAACATTCTTTTGAGTTTGGCTATTTTCTGGGCTTTTATGACGAAAAAGTTGTAGTTGTAATGCAGTTGTACAATTTTCTTTAGCCAAATGGGTTAATTTGAAGCCATAGGCTAATTTGGCAATTGGCAGAGTAGGCCCTAATAGATATGTAAAACAAACATTTTCAATAATAAACACATCTCACAGGTGTACAGGTGTGTGAAGAAGGAGTGCAGTGCGACCTTCAAGGACATGGAGGCGTTCCTGGAGCACGTCGAGAGTCACACTGATGAGCTCACGTACCGCTGTCACCAGTGTAACGAGGTCTTCACCACCCTGTACGAGCTCGGCACGCACCAGTACTCGCACAGCCTCTTCGAGAACCCGGGGAAAACTGGGCCAAAGTAGGTGCTCAGACTGATGTACCTGGTTTGATTGTTACTTCTGGGCTCGTATTCACAAAGCTCCTTAGTTGAATGTAAATCTAAGGTAAATTTCTGTACCTGTTTCACGTAGAGTTAAGTTTGCAGTACCCTGTCTTATTCCAGTAACAGAAGCTTTGTTTAAGCTCGTTTCTAACACAAATTATTGGTTTGCCACAGGAAATTGCATCTGAAATTTTCAGCTAAGTCTAACTTCAGTTAAGATTTCCCTAAGGATCTTCATGAATACCTGCTGTGGGCTTCCCCTGGCTAAAACTCTCTAATAGCTATTAAATATACTATACTAGGCTATAGCCCTTCCCTATAATTTGGTTAATTGATAAAGTCTTATGAAGAGACTGTTGCACATATACCCATTTGTTTTTAGCCTAATGATATATATTGTAGCTATATATTAAACTTGGCAAATGGCAGAGTGAAACCTGTACTTCTAATTGGGAAGTGTGGACTAAAAGAACATTCTAATATCTGTTTATGTTCCCAGCATCTTGATGCGGGAGGCATATAGTGATTGTCCTGTCTGTCTGTCCTTTCGCCCATCCATCCTTCCATCCGTGACAAGGTTTAGTAGATTTAGTAGATTTTACCGTTTTGTCTAGCACAACACCGCTTACTACAACACTTGGATACTTACACAGTTGTTGCGTATGACCATTTCCTATCCACCCATATCATCCAAACTCACTTTGACCTTGACCTAATTTGCACTTAGAATAATTCAAATGGGCTGTTTCTTGGTTAACTAGATTGTACCGTTTTGTCTAGCGCCAACACCGCTTGCAACAACACTTGGATATTTACACAATTGTTACTTATGAGCGTTCCCAATCCACCTATATCACCCAACCTCACTTTGACCTTGACCTAATTTGGACTAAGAAATGGGCTGTCCATCACCAACCGGGGGCATATGTGTTTATCAAACACAGAATCTTGTTGAAGTGTAGTTTACCAGTACTGCATGAGTGCCTTATGTCAGCCCATAGTAGTTCATCTGATAATATAAACCAAAACCTATGAAAAAAAGCTGTCACCCTATCATTTTGAACTGCAGTAAATAATGGGTCCAAGATTTCATACTTTCAGTTGATGTAATCCCTTTGCATGACAATTGATGACACAAATAGTGCTTGAGTATGCCACACATTGTACATGAGGAGTTTTATTGAAAGTTTTAAAGTGGGTAGGTTAGTTTCCAGCTATGGTTGTGTTAGGTGGTTATGAAGTCACAACCATGTGTATTTTATTCTTCTCCAGGCATTTCCAGTGCACCCTCTGTTTCAACAAGTATGCGAGTCCAGACGCCCTGAGCAATCACCTAGCAACAGAGACCCACAACCATGTGTGTCCACACTGTGACAAGAAGTGCACAAGCGAGAGGTTCCTAAGGAAACACCTCATTACACACGGAACAGAGAGTATGTAGTGCTTTAATTATAACTAAGTTGGTGCGGCCTCGCTAAGAAAGAGAATTAAGAAGTCTTTTTTTTTCAGTGTCGTAAATACTTTTGTATACCTGTCATTTTTATATAGTTTCCCCCAAAAATGTGAAAATGTGCGTCAGTTAATTAATTATTTCAGAAATAATATTGGTAATGCTAACTTGCAGCCATATAACACTTTTCCTCCTATGCAAAGTAACAGACCAACAGTTTACCAACAGTTTACCAGTACTCATGACATCCTTTTTCAAGGTGGCAAAAGCAAATGTATGTACCAGTATGCAAAAGTGTACCCTAGCCTAAAATGTCTATGCATTTCCCCTACCAGAGGTAACAATACGGTTTGCCTTTAGATTACAAATTGCCATTGTAGTAAATTGTTCACTTCTGTTGGTGAAGGCATATGATGCATTTTCTGCAGTCTTTCACAGTTGTATGTGAAGTATGTTTGTTTTTGTTTATGTTCATAGGAGAATTCTGCCAAAAAGGGCAACCGATTCATTTGAAGATGATATTCTGACCAGCAGTTTAGTACACGTATCACAGAGTTATCAATCCCTACCTCACTGTTGTAACTTAGAAACTGTTCGTTTCAGACTTACATCAGTGCCCAACGTGCAAGAAGTGTTTCAAGACGGACCACTACCTGCGCACCCACACGTTGATACACACGGGCGTGAAGCCCTGGTCATGTGACCAGTGTGGGGCAAGTTTCAATCGCAAAGATAAGCTGAAACGGCACACGCTCATACACGACAAGAAGTGCAAATACAAGTGCCCCTTTAAGGCGATTTGTGGTAGGCTCATTGATACCAGGGTCCAGAATGTTTAAAAATGGTTTTAAAAAATTTGTACAAATTAATAATTACAATTTTTTTCAAATTGAACTGAAATTATAATGCTTTTCGTCAAACAATTATTCAAATGTTGATGGTCATTAGCTTAATGACCATTAAAGTTTTAAGCGACTGGACCCACGTCTCCTTATTAAAATATATTCAATAACAAATTAATTAAGTTTTGCGATAGCCTTCTTTTGTTTGTTCAACTTAATTGATGCCATATTTTTCAATTTACTTAATTGTGTGATCGGCATAAAAAAATTAAATGCATGTTTAAATTATATGAAATATCTTTTGTTGACACAGGTTCATTTTTAGAAGTAGTATGAAATATTTCCAATGCATATGTGAACTTGAACATTTTATTTGCTTCATTTTAATTCAATTTGACTTTACACCTTTGCTGCCAAACATTTAAATGTATGTACAGTTTTTGGCTGTGAAATATAATTTTCTAAAACTGACCTTTTCTTGTTCTAGAATGCTTTAATTGTTCATATTTTTAGTTTTGAAAAGCACATTGCTTGAAAAATATTAGATATTTGATGAATGCCTGTTGTTGTTTGTTAGTTTTTTTTTAGAAAAATTTGCTACCTGGTAGACATACCCTTGTAATTGTTTTACATAATAGAACATAATAAATATATAAATAATTATGTTTTGCAACCAATACAGCGTGACAGACAAAGCTGTTTGATAAATTCTACAAATTCCTGTTTTAAAATTCTGTTTTGAAAGAAATGTTTTTCTAACCCTTAACTGTGAAACTCTCCCTTTAGATTTAAATTACGCTTAACTCTTTCTTAGCTCACCTGAGCACAAGGTGCTCGGTGAGATATTGGTATAGGAGACCTCTCCTGCGTCGTCCGTCGTCAGTGTGCCGTCAACAGTTGTGTTTGTATTCACGCTGGAGACTTCACTTTTTATCCAATCTTAACCAAACTTGCACAGTTTGTGTATGACCTTAAAATCTCAGAGGATTGTTATTGGGTCAGATCACACCAGTAACACTAGAGTTATTGCCCCTTTTTCATGCAAAAAAAAGTGCAGAAATGCCTTTTCCAACATATCGACTTTATTTTCCATCCAATCGTAACCAAACTTTCCCAGTTTGTGTATGACCATCAAATCTCAGCAGATGCCAAAAATGGGCCAGATCGTGTTTCAAACACAAGAGTTATTGCCCTTTGTTTATTAAAAAAATGTAGAAAAATGGACATTATTCAGGATAGAGACTTCTTGTATTTGATTTCCAACAGTTGCAAATCTTGCATGCAGTTATTTATGCATGCAACATTGATGTCTTCAGAGCCTGCATTAACATCATTTATCATCATTGGACAGAAAATTATCAAGGAAAAAGCAAAACTTGACCTTATAGCACAGTCATCGCAATTATCGCATTGCAACTAGTTCTCTAAAATTGTCTGCAAAAAAGACATCAAAATCTACTGTTTTTGCATTTTCCAGAATTGTCACTGACTTAATGAAAAAGGGTCAGGTAAGAATATAGAGAAAAATGATTTTAGAACCATTAGCAAAAACACCGCACATCCACGACCCAACTTGTACTTTAGTTAGCCTATTGCACTAACCGATGTTTTAAATCAAATTGATCCTCTCCCCATTTGGGTATTGTTCATATACCTTAATTTTCAAACCTGTCACAACAGTATGGTATTCATCTGTACAAGTTCTCAGGTGAGTGCTTTGGGCCATCATGGCCCTCTTGTCCAAAGATTTAGAGTGTTTAATTCAGTATTTTAGTATAGCATTTCGATGGATTTATGCAGAATAAACTCACAATTCAACATTGTAATGTCTTCTCTACATTACATAAATAAGTTATACATTTTAATGACCGTTCGCTTAATTAGTCATTAAAGCTTTAAGCGAATGGCCCCTCACAGAATGTAAGCTCAGACATTTAGTTGTTGGTATTGGCATGTTTAGGTTTGAAGTGTTCTTACGAACCATTTCAGGGTGCACTAAGGAGTTCAACAGGCCAGACAAGCTGAAGGCCCACCTGTATTCCCACAGTCTGACCAAACCCTGGACGTGCAAGATCTGTGCACGAGATTTCAAGCGGAAGCCTCAGTACAACGAACATATGCGTGGACACAGGGGAGATTATTCGTTTAAATGTGATAAGTGCAATCGCGGTTTTTTCCGCTTGAAGCTGTTGAAAGAACACAAATGTGATCCGGACAAACCTGTGTCCCGGCAAGTGTTTAGGTCAAGGAGGGTAAAACGTAAACCTGGGAGACCAAGGAAAATTATAAAAGTTGAAGCACCGGATGCTGAAAATGTGGAGGAGGGAAGTAATCATGAAGGAAATAATGCCAGTGCTGCAAAAGCAAAGGTTAGATCTTATGTTGATAAGTTGGTAAGAGGCCGGCGAGGGATTCTGAAAAAGTCTCAGAAAACAATTATAAAAGCAAAGCAGATGAAGTTAATGAAAGGTGAGCAAACTAAACAGACAAATGTTTGTACAAATGAAGGAACAGCTTCTGGTAGTGCTATAAAGAATGATTGTGTGTTCGAACAAAATACATTATCAAATACAGAGAAGGAAGGACATGGTACAGAGCACATGGCCATAGCTACAAGCCAGGGAAATTATATCATTCTGCAGTCAGTCCCTGGCTCAGACATAAAGAAACCAAAGCGCAACAAGTCTGAATGTTTTGTGAAGGCCCCACCAGCTAATATAGTCCCAGTGTCCTTAGTAGAACAGTACATCACGGTCCAGTTGACGACCACTAACGGTTGTGATGGCAGTGAAATTCAGGCGCAACTTATCCCAACCGCTGACTTTAATGGACAGTTTCAGTTTCACCATTCGCTGCCCTCGGGTCACTTTGAACTGCCACCAGGCGCTTTTCATCCTATACAAATTGTTGAAGGTCAGTCCATGACCTTGACAGTGAACGAAGGTGAACAGCTCGGTGAGATCAATGTCTCGCAGCATAATGTCATAGATATACCTGTTGATATAGTTACTGTGTCAAGTGACCAAACCCTGGTTTGCAATTCGGAGGTCAATGGTCGGGATGATAATGTGAACTCGGAGCAGAGCTATGAGAACACGGAGCAGGTTTTTGATGCAAACTCGGAGCAGGCCTATGAAAATATCGGTGACTACGACACCGAAGAAACTGTTCTTCAAGGATCGGAAAACTTAATCAATTCCAATGTGGAAATATTGGTACCCGAAGCTGAAAACATGTAAATTGAATATCAAAATAGATTTTCAAATGTAATTTAAATAAATTACTGATATTTTCCGATATTTTAATGTCACAAGTACTGACCTCATTTGTCTTAAATGCATAACTGTCTATATCAAGCTTTATACGATGTCGAGATGTACTGACGTGCAATTTCATTTAATAAATTGTTGTTTGTGTTTTCAGTTGCAGGTCCTTATCATTACAGACTATCAACATTACGCATTACATTGCATGACATTCATCCACAATAAATTATCAAAGCATTCGCATTGTTGTAATTTTGGATTTTGCTGATAAATATTCATGAACAGAGTAAGAATGTCTGGTATTCATGTATTATATAATTATGTTTTACCAAAATTAATAATGTACATAAATACAGTCTTCACAGCCCATCAAATGACCAAGGTAGTATGTCACGTTAATTTCTCCAGCAGTCAGTTGCAACCGTTGCCTCCTGACTCGAACGTCCGGACATTATTTCACCTAAGCTGAATGGGGCCGTGTTTGTAAGTGGTCAGTATGACGAGACATCTGGTTTCGGCGATAGAAAAAATATGAATGTTTCGAGATATATAGGCCAAAAAGAAACATCTACCTATGTTGCTGCGATATTAACCAAAATAAATCACTATCTTTGTTAGCACGTGCTTTCACGTATTCATTGTGCCCGTACCACGTGGTCTGTGACATTTCTTTTGGATAGCGCGCAAAGTAAAAAAAGAAAACTTGCTCCGCTTACGAATTTGAAAGCTGTGTAAGTATCTTAGTTTCTACTCGATTTTGACGAAATAAAGCTGATGCTCAGGGTTAAACTGAGCACTACCTCCGCCTAGCATCAGCAGCTCTGTGTCGAGTCGGTGAATAACGTTCACAGTTTTATAGATACTCGATTTTTCGTGCTATGTATTTTATAAATAAACTTGTGAAAGTGACAAAATATTGAATTCAAAGAGATAAATAACGAAAAATAACTCGTAAATATCAGATTAATTGACGGTTGACGACTATTGCATCCGGCTTATTTGTGTTATGCACCCTAAAACAACTATCGTATTTTAGTTTTCGACAATATTATACACACGATTTAGGAATTATACGCTCGCCTGATAATGTGGTTTTTTTAAGCAAAGCTTTTTCTTAACTTTGTATTCATTTTATATCGAATTATAATTTATGAATAGCTTTTTTATTTATTCTATTATTTCTGTTATAATAATGCATATTTCAATAAGTCCTACCGACTTACGTGACTTCAAGATTAATATCACAAATACCGAGAATAACATTTACAAATCAATTCCCTTAACAGTATGTTATTTGACTGTTGACATGTATTTAGTACTGTTTGAAATCAAACAATATTAAATTTCTCTAATTACACCAGAGGGGCATTTAACTAACGTAGCCAATAAAATTAAGCGTCAACGTTACGTTTGCGTACATACAGGAAGATACACAGCTGGGCCGCGGGCCATGGTTATTTTGAACAGTTACAAACTCAATGTTTATGAAACGAAATAATTAGTCGAATTGATGTTTTCTCAACTATTCCGTTTCATATACTAATTTTGTTTTTCATAAAAACGTGTATGTTCTAACGTCCGTTGCAACAATGGTAACATTTATATAGTTATCGTAGTGATATTATCTGAAAACTAGCTTCTTGAAATGCTGGAAATTTAATTATCTGGATCTAAATATAATTTTCCTTCAAAGGTAAGAAAAACATGTAAAACGTTTTATTCATGCTGGTCCGTTTCAAATTTTTAATGTTGAATGTGTTTCTTTTTCACTTACTACACCAATAATAATAATAATAGTAGTACATTTAATAATAATAATGGCGATGATTGTTATTATTATTTTGGTAATGGTGATTATTATAATTACGATTATGGTGGTTATTATTATTATGATAATGGTGATGATTATTATTATACCGAGGAGTATGATGAGTATTATTATGATGATGGCGACGATGATTTCCTCATTTTTCGCCATTATACGACTGTTTTAGTTTTTGTTTTAAAACCTCATGCACATGTATGTTCAATAGAAAGACAGAGATACAAAAACATAATTACAAACTACAGAAACGTCCGAATAAGGCATAACGTAAGAAGCCCAATGACAACGATTTGCCACGAACTTCAACACGAAACATGGCTCCTCCAGGCCATTGCAATTTTGACAGCACTGAACAAAAATGCAAGAATATTTGTTCCAATATCTTGGCAATCAATGGCCTGTTCTTCAGAATATACGAACTAACTTTCTCGAACATAACTTGGTATCTTTTACCGGTAATTGTAACTGTCAGTAAATTCTACGTGTGTATACATTTCTTACATTTTAAATAACATTTAATTATCTGATAAGGCCATACCCATTGGATTCTTTGTTTAGCGTCCTCGGGCTGTTAGGTTTTCGAATGCCTGAACGAAAAAAGAACAATTTTGACAATGAGAAAAATCAAGTTGGAAAGCGAAATCTGGAAAAAAAAGAAAAGAAAGAAAAACAAAGACTTTTAGGCCTTTTTACCAATATTTGTACAAGCATGTTGAACTAGTCAATTTACACAGTTTAAATACTGTGTTAAAGGGACTTGTTCACAGATTTTTGGATTTTTTAAATATGCCATTAAACGTCTTAACTTGTCAAATTAAAGCATCTGAAATACAAAGTCCAAGTGATTTAACAAGAAAAGAAAAAAAGAAAGAAAAACAAGTTACTCCTGCCCGGGTTCGTACCGCAGACCACCAGATCATAAGTCTTCCCAGCCAGCATAAATATATGGGTCTAAAATGAGCTACCATATGGGGCCTGTATGGGCTAACGATATGGGGCCAAATGGGATTTTGCAAACTGTATTTGTATGGGTCCCAGATGGGTTGCGATATGGGACCTATGTGGGCTCCATGTGGACCAGAGATGGGTCCTATATGGGATACCCAGAATGCGTAAACTCTTTTCCCATTATATATACCCTGTTTTAACCGTTATTATATGCCAGTATTAATTTCTAAATTTTAGATTTTTAAAAGAAATTGCCCCCCCCCCCCTTGAGGCCCTTTTTGATGACATAGTCTGTTAAAGGGACCTGTTAACAGATTGGTAAGTAGGCAATTTTCAAAATATTTTTCATAGATCCCAAAAGAAAAATGCATTATATATAAACAAGCAAAATGACACTACAGACAAAGAAATAATATTGGAAATACAGTGTCTTTTATGAAAAATCATCAATTGAAATGGCAAAAATTATAGTTTTATGAAAAATCAACTGAAATGGCAAAAATTATAAAGCGTTTGTAACGCTTTTTGTCGGTATTTTGGGAAACATGTGTACCACTTATATAGCGATTAGCGTTAAACATTCACCTCAATGATCGGCAGTCAGAATAGCTGAGTGGTAACAGTGAGAGGTTTTTAATCCTGGCGGACGTGGTTTGAGTCCCGTCCAGGGCATTTTTTTTAATTGATATAATATTTGTTTTTGGTCAATCCAACATCTTTAGTTTAAATTGCAGTTAAATTTGCTACAAAACTTTATACTTAGCTACTAAAATTTCTATAATTTGGGTACTAAATTTTTTGGAAAACATTTTAAACATGAAGCATATTTTGTAAAAATATTTCTAAATAATGGGTTTTCTTTGCAAAATCAAATTTGTTGGGCTACTATTTCATATTTTTTATCGCCAACCTAGTCAGATCATAGATCTACACGTAAATATTTTAAATTTTATAATTAATAATGTATATCAGGTTTACCAATTATGTATAATGTCATTAATTAAGATATAATTGAATTTTACAGAAGATCATGTTAAAATTACAGTTTGGAATCGAAATAATTGACATGTTAGCGTTGGCTATTGCGGTAATAACCAAAAGTTTGGAGTTCTGATGTGAAGCAATTAAACCACGAGGGCAGTAGCACGAGTGGTTTGATAACAAGCATCGGAACGACAAACTGTTAGTCATTATCGTATTAACCAGCGCAAACCTGTCAATTATTTGGATTCCAACACGATCTTCTGTAAAATTCAGCTGTAATTTTAAAGGTTATGAATGAAAACTATAGGAATCTATACTCCTCCCATTTTCCACAAAAGTACATTCACATGCGTTTTAGTGATAACAATTCAAAATGACGTCAGCTTCATTGATAAACATTGAGCAAATGGCGTAAGAAATAATTGACGGGTAACTGTTGGTTATTGCGGTAATAACCAACGGTTTGGAGCTCCGATGCGTATGAATTAAACCACGAGGGCGGTAGCCCGAGTGGTTTGATGACAAGCATAACGACAAACCGTTGGTTATTAACGCAATAACAAACTGTTACCCGTCAGTTATTTCGATTCTAACACATTCTTATATAAAATTCGTATTTTTAAAGGTTATAAATGAGAACTATATTGATCTGTACCTCGCCCATTTTCCGAGAAGTGCATTCAGACGTGCGTCAATAAATCATAATTCAAAATGACGTCAGCTTTATTGATAAACATTGAGCACATGACGTCATTCTTATCGAATATAACACAGTGGAAATATCATCCCAAAAAGCGCAAATTAAAAACATATTAACAAAACGTTAAAGTTTTTGTGAACTTAAGTATAAAATATGTGGTTTAATTGCACTACATAATGCAAAAATTATTTGTTTGTCACAATTTGCTATCGCGCATTTAAGCACGTGCAATTTACGGAACAATTTCTTCAAATTACCAGAACTATTTTCAAAACATTAAGCTCCGCCCATAATTTGTTGCAGAATAACCCACAGTTATTTTCCTTCTTTATCTACGGACCACTAGCCGCGTGCCGTGGTAGAATACTTTGAAAATATTAAGCACCTGCATTTTACGGAACGCTTTTTAATTACCGGAACTATTTTCAAAACATAAGGCTCCGCCCATAATTTGTTGCAGAATAACCCATGGTTGATTTTATTATTTATCTATGGAAAATTAGCGGCGTGGCCGTGCTGTGTTAAAATAAAATATAACGCGATTAATAACACAAATGATTTTGCTGTTTATTTCTTGTGTAATTAAATATTTTAATATTGATTATAGCGATAAATAAGAACATGATAATTAATGCAAGGCATATAAAAATTAAATGTAGGATTTATATTTTGTGTGTGAGATTGCTTAAGCTAATTCATACAATTAAACTTCTGAACTCAAATGCATGAAACCTATTGTTCCAATCAGTGAAATTATTCCAACATTCAATTAATTGCCATACAGTGTACGTTTTAATAAATAATGCAACTTCAACAAAAGCAACTATATTGTTTTCCTACTGATAACCCATGCTTTATTTGCACAAAGATTACACGTACAAAACAACACACACATTTTTAAACAGTTGTGATAGTAAAGTAACATTTTTTAAATAGTCGCGAAAATACATGACAATAGAGATATTTTTTACTTTAATTCTGATTTAAAGTGCAATTATGATTATTAAGTTATGACAAACATTTTTCCAGGTGCAAAACACATATTTACTTACTTGATATTTAAGAAATGCAAGCTGCATTGTGCTACTCGAAAGAAAATCTGCAGTTGACAAAACAAGATGGCGGCCGTGCATTAACTGTCTTGAACTGGTCATAGAAGCACACATCAGACTGACCTATATGGGCATGTTTGCTGGGTCACATATGGACTTGCTAGTTAGGAACCCATATGGTCTCTCTTGCTGGGACCCATATGGGCTTGTTATTGGTGGCCCATCTAGGTCTGCTAGTTTGTTGGAGACCCATACGGGCCTTTTTGCGGGGTCCTATATGGGCTTGCTTGTTTGGTACCCATATGGGCTTTCCTGCTGGGACCCATATGATATTGCTGTTGTTGACCCATATGGGCTTGCTTGTTGGGGACCAATATGGGCTGTCTTGCTGGACTCATATGGACTTACTTGTTGGGGACCTATATGGGCTTTTTTATTGGGACCCATATGGAGCTTACTTGGTTGGCGCCCATTTGGTCTTTCTTGCAGGGGCCCATACAGGCTTTCTTGCATGGGACCCAACTGGGTCTGATATGGGAAATACAACGCATATGGGTCCAACATGGGGCACATGTGGTGTATCAGCCCAGGTATAGCCCATATCGGTCCACATGGGATGGCTGACTGGGACCCATATGGGCATACTTTCTGGGAACCTATGTGGGTTGACTTGCTTGGTCCAATATGGGTCCGGTATGGGCAGAAAAATATTTCATGGGGCCCATATGGTATGTTTGCCCAGGTAAAGCCCATATTGTGCCCATATGGGCTTGCTTGCTGGGTTCGTGATAGGACCAATATGGCTTACTAGTTGGGAACCCATATGGGCTTTCTTGCTGGGACCTATATGGACTTGCTTGCCTGCGACTCAAGTGGGTTTAATATGGGCAAGACGATGTATATTGGTCTCACATGTGGAAGATCAGCCCGGATATAGCCCTTATCAGGCCCACATCTGATAGCTTAACGGGACCCATATGGCATACTTGGAACCCATGTGGGCTTGCCTGCTTGGTCCAATATGGGCCCGATATAGGCAGAAAAACATATATGGGTCCCACATGGGGCCATATGGTATATTTGCTCAGGTATTTCCCATATTGGGCCCATATAGGCCTACTTGCTGGGACCCATATGGGGCTGCTTGTTGAAAACACACATGGGCTTTCTCGATGGGAACCCATATGGGCTTGCCCTTTGTGACCAATATGGGTCTGTTTATTTGGGTCCCATAGAGGCCTTCTCGCTGGGACCCATATGGGCTTTTTTGTTGAGAACCCTTATGGGCTCTCTTTCTGGGACCCATGTGGGCTTGGTATCGGAGGCCCATATGGCCTTGCTTGTTTTGGACCCATATGGGCTTTCTTGCCGGGACCCATTTGGGCTTGGTTGTTGGGGACCTATATAACCTTTCTTGCTGAGACCCATATGGGCTTACTAGTTGGGAACCCATGTGGGCTTTTTGTTGGTACCTTTATGGGCTTGCTTGTCTGGGACCCAAGTGGGTCTAACATGGGCAAGGCGATGTATATTGGTCCCATATGGGGCCCATGTGGAAGATCAGCCCAGGTATAGCCCTTATCAGGCCCACATGTTATGACTTACCGGGACCCATATGGGCATACTTGCAAAAAACCCATGGGGGCTTGCCTGCTTGGTCCGATATGGGCCCGATATAGGCTGAACAAATAATATATGGGTCCCACATTGGGCCCATATGTTATATTTGTCCACCTAGCCATATTGGGCCTATATGGGCTTGCTTGCTGGGTTACGTGTTACCTCTCGGCCATTCCGACTTACATATTTTGTAGTGTATTTTTTACTTGAGGTAAGTGATTCACGCATTTTTTAACAATTTGAACGAAAACAACAGAAACACTCCATTTTTTTCCCATCGTTTAGCGTTACAAGCGCTTTATAATTTTATCAATTTTAACTTATGATTACTCATGAACGAAACAGTATTTATAGTACATTTTTACATGTTATTTCGTTCCTTTATATACACTGTTCTTTTATTTTTCGATTCTGTGTCAACAAGTTTTAAAATTGTCAATTCGTCAATCTGTCAACAGATCCCTGTAAAGTAGGTAACCAATATTACAGGTTTGCAAGTTAACATTTGCTAAAGCTTGTACCACTGTCATGAATACGTTGTGAAAGAAAAATGTTTTTTTTTATCGACTCGTTGTTTGTTTACTTTTTTTGCCTGGTTGGTAGGTTTCGAAAAATCATGGGGACGCTAAACATAGAATAAAATGTGTATGGCCTAAACGGTTATATTACGCACATTTACTACCATTCAAGCTGACTCACCACTGCTTCATATACGGGCTCATAAGAGATCAAGAGGATGACGTTGGTATCTACATTACATAAAAACAAACCTTTGATATTTCCTTGTGGGCTAATTTTTTAAATTTACTTTAAGGCCAAGAAAAATCGCAGACCCACGTTAGACATGCTGTTGTTACTATGGGTACCACTCCTGCTGGTTGCCAAGACGACCGCTGTTGAAGTCGGGGTCAACTTCGCTATACGTCCTGAGGACCAGGCGTGGCTGGACACCCTGTTCTACATCCCCGGGGAGCCCCGGGTGAGGCGAGAGTACCGGATGTTGACCGAGGAACAGCGCGACAGATTCCACCAGACGTTTCTGGCGCTCAAAAACGACACGGTATGTGTGGTAGAAAGTCTTACAACGTGGTTCGTTGCATTCGCTTTCTTCTTTAGTGCCATATGTCCGACTTCCTTCAGAGTATTATTAAAGGGACTAGGTTGGCAAATTGATAATTTCCAAAACAAAAAACTTTTCACGTAGATTTTTTGGTTAAAGTATATATTTAAAAGTCTTGTAACTTCAAAACTACATACGTTATTCACTTGAAACTTTGAATATACCTTTATCATTAACTGCAGCATCAGGCGCAACACTCCCCATAACTCTTTTTTGCATTTTGACAGTTATTCTCCTGTTTCACTTTTTTCTGGTTAAAGTTTATAATATAAAGTCTTATAACTTGAAAAGTACGCTAGTTATTCACTTGAAACTTTGAATATACCGTTGTCATCGACTCCACCATAAAGTGCAATATTCCCCATAACTGTGTTGTTGTTGTTTTTTTTGACAGAGTTATGCCCCATTTTACATACAATTTGGGTTTAAGTTTTTATTAAGAAGTTTATAACTTCAAAAATTCATAGGTTATTCACTTGAAACTTGGAACATACCTTTTTCATCAACTACATCATCAGGTGCCACAATCCACATAAACACTGGTTTGTATGTATGATCCATTTTCACTTAGTTTTTAAGTTAAAAGTTTTAGTCAAAAGTCTCATTACTCCAAAACTACAATAGTTAATCTTTAATCTTTTGAACCCTGGATTATCCCTCTACTATTAACTCTAGCATCAAGTGCAACATCGCTCATTACTCAGTTTTGTATTTTGACACAGTTAGTTATGCACCATTTTTACATAGATTTTCAGTTTTTAGTCCAAAGTATTATATTTTCTAAACTACATTAGGCATTAACTAGAAACTTGGAATACATCTTTGTAATTAACTCCAACATCAGGGGAAACAATACCCATAACTCTGTTTTGTATTTTGACAGAGGTATGCCCGCATTTCACATAGATTTTTTGAGTTAAATGTTGGTTCCAAAGTCTTGCAATTTCTAAACAACATAAGGTACTTACTTGAAACTTGAATTAATTGATGAAACAATTCCTATAACTCAGTTTCGTATTTCAACAAATGTCTGCCCCTCCCTTCCACTTTCAAAATAAATGCACCAACTAAAATGCTTCGAATAGTTGAGCGCGCTGTCCTCTGAAAACTCTTGTTCAACTCTTGCATCAGGTGCAACAGAGTCAAAATGAATCAAAAACGTATTTAAACATATCAATTACTTTTGCCCGAGGTAATTATAATTTGATTTATACATTGGTGTAAATGTATTACGAATTCGTAGATTAATGGTGGAAAAAAGTGATTTAAATTAACTAACAAATAATGGAAAACTTGAGGGTCATTAATACCCTATTTTTTATATAGTTTTCGAATATACATAATTAACAATGTGCCAGACAGGCGTATTTTGATTGACTTATTCATGTTCTTTCATATGTTTGCCTCATATTGCCCATTACCTGTTTGTGCGTGTCTGCTGCAGACCGTGTTACCGAACAAGTACGACCTGCTGGCCTCCCTGCACGCGCGGCGAGAGACGCGGAGTAGCTCCCACCGGGGCACGGGCTTCCTGAGCTGGCACCGCGTCTACACCCTCATGTGAGTACACGGTCACGTGGTATGATAGTGGCCTTTACACCCTCATGTGAGTACACGGTCACGTGGTATGAAAGTGGGGTCTACACACTCATGTGTGTACATGGTCACGTGGTATGACAGAGGGGTCTACACCCTCATGTGAGTACACGGTCACATGGTATGATAGTGGGTCTACACCCTCATGTGAGTACATGGTCACGTGGTAAGATAGTGGACTCTACACCCTCATGTGAGTACACGGTCACATTGTATGACAGTGGAGCCTACACCCTCAGATGAGTACATGGTCACGTGGTATGATAGTGAGGTATACGCCTTCATGTGAGTACATGGTCACGTTATATGATAGTGGCCTCTACACCCTCATGTGAGTACATGGTCGCGTGGTATGATAGTGGGGTCTGCACCCTCATGTGAGTACATGGTCACGTGGTATGATAGTGGGTTCTACACCCTCATGTGAGTACACGGCCACGTGGTATGATAGTGGGGTCTAGACCCTCATGTGAGTACATGGTAACGTGGTATGATAGTGGGGCCTACACCCTCATGTGATTACATGGTCACGTGGTATGATAGTAGGGTCTACACCCTCATGTGAGTACACGGCCATGTGGTATGATAGTGGCCTCTACACCCTCATATGAGTTCACGGTCACGTGGTACATTCCCGTGGTTACGTGGTATGATAGTGGGGATACACCCTCATGTGAGTACACGGTCACGTGGTACGATAGTGGCCTCTACACCCTCATATGAGTTCACGGTCACGTGGTACAATAATGTGGTTACGTGGTATGATAGTGAGGGTAACTCCCTCATGTGAGTACACGATCCCGTGGTACTTTCTTGTGGTCACGTGGTATGATAGTGGGGTCTACACCCTCATGTGAGTACACGGTCACGTGGTATGATAGTGGCCTCTACACCCTCATGTGAGTACACGGTCACGTGGTACATTATGGTCACGTGGTATGATAGTGAGGACTACACCCTCATGTGAGTACACGGTCACGTGGTACGATAGTGGCCTCTACACCCTCATGTGAGTACACGGTCACGTGGTACATTAATGTGGTTACGTAGTACGAAAGTGGCCTCTACACCCTCATGTGAGTACACGGTCACGTGGTACATTAATGTGGTTATGTAGTATGATAGTGGCCTCTACACCCTCATGTGAGTGCACGGTCACGTGGTACATTAATGTGGTTACGTAGTACGATAGTGACCTCTACACCCTCATGTGATTACACGGTCACGTGGTACATTAATGTGGTTACGTAGTATGATAGTGGCCTCTACACCCTCATCTGAGTACACGGTCACGTGGTACATTCACGTGGTTACATGGTTTGATAGTGGTGTCTACACACTCATGTGAGTACACGGTCACGTGGTATGATAGTGGCCTCTACACCCTCATATAAGTACACTGTCACGTGGTGCATTCATGTGGTCACGTTGTATGATAGTGGCTCTACAACCTCATGTGAGTACACGGTCACGTGGTACATTCATGTGGTTACGTAGTATGATAGTGGCCTCTACACCCTCATATGAGTACACGGTCACGTGGTACATTCATGTGGTCCCGTGGTATTATAGTGGCCTCTACACCCTCATGCGAGTACACGGTCACGTGGTATATTCATGTGGTTACGTGGTATGATAGTGGGGTCTACACACTCATGTGAGTACACGGTCCCGTGGTACTTTCTTGTGGTCACGTGGTATGATAGTGGTGTCTACACCCGCATGTGAGTACACGGTCACTTGGAATATTAATGAAGTTATGTGGTATTAGCATAAATACATAATATGCGTGTTGATAGTGGGGTCTACACCCTCGTGTGAGTACACGGTCACATGGTTCATTCATGAGGTTATGTGGTATTAGCATGAATACATCTACACCCTGGTGAGTACACGGTTACGTGATACATTCATGAGGTCATACGGTATTAGCATGAATACATACTATGCGTGTTAATAGTGGGGTCTACACCCTCGTTTGAGTACACGGTCACGTGGAACATTCATGAGGTCATGTGGAATTAGAATGAAGACACAATATGCTGATAACATTTGAGTGTCTGCACACTCCCGTGGTACACGAAGGAATGTACTGTTGGTTCGCCCGCAAGCTTCTCGGCATTCGTAATGCATATGGCAACAACACCTTACGATTTTAATCGCAGAAACGTATTAGCATGAAAGCGCAACATGCTGCCAAAAGCTATACTGTCATGTGGTACCCGTACACACGTATTAGCATGAACGCACAATGCATGTATACGCGTTTATCACCGACTAAATAATTAAGGGTCTACACAGTCATGTGCGAACATGGTCACGTGATACGATTGCACATATGTACAAATGTAAAAGCATGAATGGTGACAGTTCCTCCTTTCAGCTGATTTCCGTCTTTTTAATTCCAAATTTTATATGCAAAAACACTTAGAGTATACTGGATCAGTTTAATAAATTAGGGATTTTGGTGAAATCTATAAGTGGGGTAGGAAATTTACTTCCCCTGTAGTGTTTCTGAATCCATACTCCGAGTAGGAAGCACATCAAGGGTGCTTATTTATCACCGAATGCATGTTTGCTAATAGTCAATCCAACACTTTTTGAGAAATAATTAGTAAAAGTATACCAGACCAATATTATGTCTTCAGGAAAGTATCAATATTTGGAACTGTAAATATAGCATTGTACTATGAGACAATGTACTATGAGATACAAACGTCACGATACAACGCATGGCATACAAGAATGGGTCGCCACGCTTCCCATGTTGATAGCATCTAGAAATAATAACTTGTAAACAATTAAGTACTTCAAGCATTTACGGTTCATTGCCTGGTGCTGTTTGTTAAAATACTGACCGATCGTTCAGCATAAACTTTGGAATTATGCCAGACACGAATAATTATTGGTTGTGCTTAATCTCGGTATTATTTATACAGATCGTTATATAATACCAAAACACAACAGCAAAAACAAAATTAATTTAAATGCCATTACCCCTAGTCATGCCCAATACTCTGTTTTAGGGTACATTGAGTGTAAAATACTCGCATTGATCTTGTACTTTTGGTTGCAGTGCCGAAAACGCTCTGCGAGAGAAGGACCCGGATGTGACGATGCCTTACTGGGACTGCACCCTGGAGGCGGCCCTGGGCCTCCCACGTGACTCCAGCCTCTTCAGCGAGGACTTCATGGGCAATGGGGACGGACATGTCGTCACCGGCGCCTTTACAGGTGGGTCCGGCATTAACAGATGGGTGTGGTATAAGATGCCATCTAGAAAAATCGAGATTTTTCCTTGGATTAGTAATCAATACGTAATGAGAATGAGTCGATAATCATGATTTCCTAGTCGACATTAAAATTATCAAACATTTTACATGTATGGTCCTGCTAATGTTTGTTTAAATTCTTCACATTGATAGTATATACCGGCACTTTCAATTTAGTGAAGAATACGTCAGTGTATGTCTATGGAAGTGAAGCTTTCCAGGAAATATGTCCGGACACAATCCATGCCGCTCTTTTTTTACGTACCCAGACAATCTCCCTACTGTTATTGTAAAATCAGCATAATTCTAACACGCTAATTAATTAAATAACATACATGTATATCCAATTAATTCCAGACTGGAGCTCCCAGCTTGGTCGCCTGTACCGCACAGTGGGGTCCATCTACCAGCCCCTCAACGACCTCAACATCTCCCGCATGCTCGAGCAGGAGCACGTGGCGAACATCAGCTACCCAAGCGCGGGAAAAGACATGGAACTCATCTTCGAATTTATCCACAACAGGGTGCACCACTGGATCGGCGGCGATATGAGGATATTCGAGACGGCGGCAGACGACCCGATCTTCTATCCG
The DNA here is from genome assembly GCA_027627225.1 of Congeria kusceri. NCBI lineage: Eukaryota > Metazoa > Mollusca > Bivalvia > Myida > Dreissenidae > Congeria > Congeria kusceri. The sequence goes on from CM051036.1 coordinate 29,760,462, forward strand.
TATCATTCGTTCGTGAGTCTTGTGTGGGCGGAGTTTCGAGCGTTGCAGCGCGCACGCGGGGTAGACCCCGAACTGGACTGGGACGAGTATTACGGTCAGTCGAGGCATAACAAGTATTCGCCGCTGGGTCTTGGGAACCTCCTGGCCATAGACGGCAGCAGTGACGTGTTTGAGGAGAACATCGTCTTCGAGGAAAGACCGTGGTGCTCCCGGGACATTCTCGATTGCGGCACGCCGTATCTGTACTGCAATGTGACGGTGGAGAAGTGCGTGCCGTGGACTGCTAAGGAATACAGACTGATAAAGTCTACAGCCCAGAAGAAAAATAAAACGTTTACAGACATGGTGTTTCCTTTCATTGAAAGCAAGCTGAAGAAAGGTTTCTTAGAGCTTCTTGTGGCGTCTGGAAACCAGACGACTCAGACCGAAATAGCTGAGTATTATGTTGGCCAAGACATCGATGACCCGTTTAATATAATCGAGACCGTGACTATGGAAACACCAGGCGTCAGCAAACCGGTGCAAAAGCCCCCTTCGTTGTGGGATATATTATTGGGCGAGGAGGAAGAAACACACGAACACAACCATGGTGACCATCATCATGACCACGACGATACGTTTGGCGACCATGGAAGAAAGCCTGATCACCACGGCAGTTACCATGGTTCCCATGAAGGATATGAAGGTCATGACCATTCTCACGGGACACACGCTGTCGGGAATGTTGTTGAACGAAAGACAAATATTGTCGAAGGCGTCCACTCAGGTTTTGAACAGTTTCTTATGCGATACAGTATAATAATATTAGTCGCTCTGTTGATATTCCGAGTGTTGTTTTCTATCGTAACAAAGTGCGTGTCCGTCAATTGTTCTGGCTGGAGATGTGGCCGACACAAGAGCACGTACTCAGTCAATGGGATCGCAAATGTCAACTTCGACGAGGACGCCAACAAGTGGTCAACAGGTGCGCTGGAAAATTCTGGTAACCAGGCAACCGAGTCATCTAGACCTGACAATATTTACACCATCACTGTAGCATCAAACAGTAGAGGAAACTCCCCAGCAGTTTATGTTCGTTTTGCCAAGTATGAAAACGGAAGTTCCCAATCTAATAACCCGAATCCTTCGCGCCAGCGGACCATCGGGGCGGAAGGAGGAGTGTGTCAAGTGGTCAGCGACAAGTTCCAGAATCAGACATCGCTCGGTCCACACGCCACGCATGGAAACTACTTAGATATGACGTATGCAAGTCAGTCTACCAATGGAGAATCAACAAACCCAATCGCAGATATCTATGAGTGCGAGGATAGAGCTGTCGACGAAGATGACGAGATAGAGAACACGTGCAACTCGCTGGAGAACGAGAACTACATCCGGTCTGTGCTACAGGAACTGGACAAGGCGCACGGCGACGATGTGCAGGACATTCTGGAGGGGTATGACAATATTATGAATGTTGAAAGGCACAGGGATCCGCCTGCAGTGGCGGCGACACCTCTGATCCCGGTGGCGACCCCTCGGGCGGAGCGTCTAGAGTGTCCACCGCCGTGTTCTCTGAGCGTTACAGGCGAAGGAAAGCATGTCACCGCTACCTATATGTAGGCTTACCCGTACATCGACACTTAGTATGTGTATTCGTATCTAATGTTCGAGTGATGTGTTGATACGGACAGATATAAACTTTCATGTTTCAACTCATTTGGTCTTTCGACTAGGTACATTTTTTTTGTATTTATTATTCGACACAACTGATATATATTTATTTGGTATTGAGCATTGCATATTCTGTTTATTTATTTATCCCGGTTCAACACAGTTTTTGGTCTGTTACATCAAATACCATTTTTTCAACGGTAAAATAATCTATACCTTCTATAATGGTATATTTAGTCATAAATATCAGTGTTTATTTACTTTAAACATGAAAAGAAAAAGAAAATTTGATCGTCTTTTTGGTCTATGTTTCCGTCCGTCAGTTGTTGATCAATAATCAAAGCGGTCTCTTTCGATTCAATCCATTCCAGCCGCCTATCCAGTTGTTTTTCATACACTGGACATTGATACAACCTTGTCTTCACATACGCATACATGTTTTGCAGTAATAATTTGCAAGTTTTGTTAGCGTGTGGGAATTTCTTGACATGAGAAGGTCCGGTGGAGTTGAGTTAACTGATGTTCATGAAACCGAATTTGGTAGACACAACCAAAGCTAGTCAAGATTGATGAATGTCGAATTAGTTATAACGTTCGGATATTTATAGACTGGGCAGGAGATAAAAAGAAAGAAATACGTGTCAATGGCGAAATGGGCTACACAGTAGAGCACATCGTTGAAGAGCTACTTGCTCTAGGCAATATAGATGAAACACTATATATTTTAGCCTTTCACGTTGATTAAGGGAAACAGTTGTTTAATATACGAACACTTCTAAAACCGAAAAAGGAAGAATACATACCATAACTTGAAGTTTATGAATTTAGACAAGCTTTAGTTGTGTCTACCAATTTTACTTTCGGTTTCATGAACATCAGCAAACTCAGCACTGCCGGACTACCTCAGCACCACCGGACCACCTCATTTCAAGAAATGCCAGAAAACTAACCAAAATTACAAATTATTGCAAAACATGTAATGCGTATGCGAAGGCATCATCGTCATCATCGTCAGTCGTCAAACACTTCATAATTGGTTTTAGTAAGAACTCAGACGGGTAAACATGTCAGTACATAGAGTATCGTAGACATGTTCTTTCGATGACCTCAACTTATTAAAATCCTACAACCTTTATTTTTGTACATTTTTAATGAAACTACGAACATGTGTTCGTTTATCATTCCAACTAGTAATGACATTGACCGATTTCTTAAAAGCACCTTTATTATAAGAAAATAATACAAAATTGGAAAGCCATACGCACTGTTTACAATATTTTTGCACCACCGGACCACCTCGGAAATCACCACCGCACATTTTCTTAACACTTGGAGATGAGGTGGTCTGGTGAGTCTCCTAACCGCGTCACTTGGTTTCGTTGTTGATTCGTGCGTACTATAGTACACATGCTTGATTGACCATAACTGACGTCAACCACCTGTGCACCTTTCACTTATAAGAGTGATACATAAACCATTCGCTTTAAAATTCACTTTTAAAACTGTTATATTAGCACTTCACAGCAAACACTCGGACGTAATTAATAAAACTGTATTCCCGGTAATATCAATATGTAAATACGACAATGGCGGTCGTGCACTGCTTTATTGACGTCATAACTATAAAGTATAGCACAGTTTTTCCATTTAAAGGGACCTGTTCACAGACTGACGAATTGACAATTTTTCATTTTTTTGTCACATAATCTAAAAGTAAAGGTACAGTATATACGAGGGAGCGAAAAAAACATACAAACATAGAAATATACTGTAAATATTGCTTCGTGTATGAGTAATCATCAGTTGAAATCGATAAATTATAAAGCCTTTGTAACGCTAAACGATGGGATAATTTGGAATGTTTGCGATGTGTTCTTTAAAATTGTTGACAACACGTGGATCACTTATATAAAGTAAATAATGCAGGACAATTTGTAGAAAACGGAATGGCCGGATGGTTCAGGGGGTAGACTTTTACTCCGGAGGTCCCGGGTTCGACCCCTGTGGGACCAACTTTTTTTCATTTTCTTTTTTAGAACCATTTTCATGTTGTTAAACTTTATATCTTTAGTTCCAATGCTTAAATCTGTCAAGTTAAGACATTTAATGGCATACTTCAAAATCGGCAAAAATCTGTGAACAAGTCCCTTTAAAACTTTGATACAGTGAAAGCAATGCAGTAATTGTATAAAAATATAAATAGACGTAAAAAAGCGTACGTTTTAAAGTTTGCTTACATTTAATGCGAGTTGTTTTCACAACATCACATTTATATAGATCTATGTATATTGACAATGCGGTGGTATAGTTATTTAAGTTACACTACGTTTGCTTGTTATACTGTTTGTGTTATTATTCTTAATTTAATGTTGTTGTGATTGTGAAGAGTGAGGTTACTTTATATTATTTACTCGGTACTTCCGTAAACCCCATTGCCATAGCATGTATATACGGCGCTATCGTCATTCGTGATTCGAAGGTGATACAGCATAGTCATGCATGATGCATGTTTTAGTAATCCCGACGTGATCATTTAGCGTGTGTCCAGGGGTCAGGGATCTTTATAAACGACGCAGGTGTGAGCAATGGCCCATCAGTGAATCACGTATGTGTGCAGAGCCCTTTATAGATGCCATCATACATACCCGAAGTCGTGCATTCGCAGATGCCCTTAACATACCACAGCAACTAGGTATGGTCTCCTTACGCACGTGCGTATCTCAATGTTTACTTCATGGTTAATTGTGCGCTGGACTCTTGTGGGAAGAATTAAATAAAACAAGAGACTGCTATGGTGGTCGACAAACTTACTGGGGCAGAGATGAATGACATGAAACAATATATAATGATAGTGTAAAAGATTGCGTAATCAGTATTATTATGTTGTTGTTTTTGTTCGCTAAGAGTTCGTACTGAATTGCAGAGCTAACATTTATTCCGTTACTACACCGAATATATTCGTGTGTTCTTAAAGCCTTCCCAGGTACGCCACTGTAGATTATCATTTGTTTTGTAATGTTCACACATTTAGACATGATCAAGTTTGCTGCAATGCACCCCGCCCGTCCAAAGTCTGTTTGCTGATGTCACATCCGTGCCAAGCACGTTCTCGCTTTATCTACTTCGACACACCTCGGTGTTTCACGCAGGAGTGACGAAAAGTGGGACTATGATTCGTAGGCAGCGTGTTCTAGACTGTGATATGAATAGACGAGATGGAGTATATAAAGGACACACGGAGAAATGAATGTCTAAGGACGAAGTATAGGACTGACTTCACTGACAGGCACAATTGCAGTATTGAAATTAAAATAACTGATTAACACAAACAATTAAATTAACTTATTTTACTAAAACCGTAGTATCCATCTTTTGACAGTAATAATAATGGAACGTAAAGCGGTTCACTTCGGCACTGCCACTATGTTAGTACTTCTGGCTACTGTACGGGTATCCGGTCGAGGTACCGACGTTTGCGCGCCTGAAGAGGCGGCGGCGGGCCCTGTCACCTGGCGGCGGAGTGCCGACGACTGCTCCACGGCTATGATGTGCCTTTTCGGTCGGGCGGTGACCTACACCTGTCCCGACGGAATGGTCATAGGGGCTGGTCTCACTGACTGCATTCCCGTCGGTTCAGAGCTTGATGACTGTAAGTTCTGAAGTTATTGTTTACTTGTGATAACCATGTTTCAACATACTGTTTAAAATATGTAATACGAGAACATAATACTTTGTTATTGTCGTTTATTTTTAACTTAGTCTTAATGGGTTTCATAGACTAAATTATAATCGTCTGCCAAAAAAAAACATCACTACAATTGACGAATACCAAAGGTAAAAAAACGTAACCAATTTTCATATACGTTATTGTTATCAAGTCGTTATTAAAAATACGAGAATTTAAGAAAACTCAATAAAGAGTGAAAGCGTCTACGTTGAAAATTACAGTCACTATTAAAAACTATCCTATATCAAGTTAGTCTTTAGTATATTACCATTTGTAAGAAACTATGCTTAGAAATCGTGCTTTTAAAACAACCCTTGTTCATTTCAAATGACGCTTGTTCCAGGTTCAAGTCTTAACCACCGTAACGGCGATCTAACGTCTGAATGCAAGCCGGGAACCACTTTGCCTGACGTTGGCAACTGCGCCAAGTATTCCGAATGCGTCAAGCTTCCGACCGGAAACGTAACCATGGAAACGAGGGAGTGTCCATATCCGCTGCTGTTTGATAGGAAATCTATGAAGTGTGAACATTACAAACATGTCGTCTGCACGAACGAACAGACAGTGCCTAAAAACCCATGTAAGTGTTATGTGCTGTCAATTTACTGTTTGTGTATTTGTTTGTTTGGATTTTTCGCCGTATTCAACAGTATTTCAGTCATATAACGGCGGTCAGTTAACCTACTCACACTTTTTCTGGGTAATAACTGAATCAGAGGTAGGGGGAGAATGGCCGTAGAAATAATTTCATGACCAATCCCCACACAAGTTATGTGGCCGGGCTGGGAATCGAACCCGCGATCCTCGGATTTGTAGTCCAGCGCTCTACCAACTGAGCAAGCCGGCCCGGCTACTATCAATTTACTATCGGTACGTTAAATTAAACGGATAACCAAATCGATTTATGTTTACTGATTGAGATATTCAAATTTGAAAATTAATAGAACTTGTTGCTATACAGCACAGCGTTCATGAGTATTATTTTAGCAAGAAAATCAGTAAAATACCGGAATGCGTTCAGGTTTATTTTATGATCGCATTGACAGCCCAAAAAAGTGTTCTATCAATTCCATGTTACCTCAGTTAATAAATTAACGATGGTTTAAAGACAAAACCAGATATGTGCTTATATAAGTGAACTATATTTACTTGTTTTAGGATCTGAATCATGTTTCCTCTAATTGCTCCAGGTGACTACGAAGCGAACCAGTGCTCAGCGTCCCACTGCGTCCCCTGTCACGTGCGTCACGCCTCGTGCTCCGGACTTCCGGACGGCGTGAACGCCTGGGCGGGCCGCGAGTGGTCTCCGTATTACGTCATCTGTGACGAGGAGCGCGTCACGCTCCAGATGGAGTGTAAGGCCGACAAGCAGGCGTTCGTCTTCCATCCGGACAAGAAGGAGTGCGTGGAGATCGACGACAAGATGATTCTTGGCTGAGTGATAATCGTGTCGACCAGTGGATCAAACTTTGTTCAAGTTGGAACCAGTTACTTTCCTCCATCAATATGTCAGTGCATGGTGCATTTAATATACCACCAGACATTAATATTAAGCATTTACTTAGTTATTTAAATAGGACGAACTATAATTTTGATTTATTTCTTGTTACAAACATTTGGGAAAACATACCCAATCTAAAGAAAAAACGTGTTGCGTGAACGAACAGTGCATTCACATCTGGAAATGCAATGGAAACCACGTGTTCGATCATTTACGTCTACGTAAATCTTGTACAATATCTAGGAGTTCCTATAATTGTTCGGTGCGTTTGATGTTGTATGGGGCATTGTTTATCATGGGCGTTGAATCTCTGATTTATATAAAACTTTTATACATTTTATCATTAACGTTTTTTATTAGATAATACTCGAATAAATTATGTTTTTGTACCATATGTGTTGACGTTTATGTTTGCACTAACATATAACCAGTAAACGTGCAAGCAGCATGTACGTAATTTGACAACCGGTCAGTATTTTATTTGACTGACGTCATCGCTTTTTTCAGTTGACGTTCCTTCTTGTTAATATGACGTGCACCTATTTTACGAAAGGTCCTTCTTCTAAACAGCACAAACTCATGCCTTCTGTCCTACCTTTTAATTATTTAAGATAATGTTTATCATGTTTATTCTAAAGTTTATTTAGTACAATTACAGTTCATAAGTCAATTATTAATAGTGGTACTTCAAACGTTGATCACACTCCTTTCGCTATTTACTTGTATGTAACCGAAATTTTAACACGAGTTGGAATAATATTAAAATAATAGTATAGTAGTAATGCCGTTTGCATTAATTAAGCTGCGCAAATACCTACATGCCCGCTACTGACACAACGAGGTCAAATGCCATACCACGTTATACGAATGCATGTATATTGATTTTCCTCTTGTAAAATATGACATGACAGAAATTCAACTTTATTCAATCAAATGTTTCCTTTAAGACAAATGCACTTGTAATTCTCCTGATTCAAGTTGCTTTCATCGCCAACAGTCTGTCTACGCTATCAGCGTTTCTTTTCCTGGTATAGATCTACCTTCCAATACATAATACGGGTAAATCACACGTGCGCATGCTAAATGGTATGATATTTGTGTTACATGTAAAAATCTTTGAAGTGGTCAAAACTTCAATGCACGCTAATGCCTGACTGGTGTGTTGCCTCAATTAAATTTCATCTTACAGTAAATCGATAAGTATACAATTTCTAAGAGGCATTTTAATTAAATGCTATTTATTTATTCACATTCCAAATTTTGAGGAAATCCCTTGACACATTGTCGAGAAATTATTAAAATTAGAAGTTTTGCGTTAGAAGTGTGATTGAGTGTATAACATGAAAACAGAATAACAGGACACACATTTTCATGTAAAAAGCAATAAATTTATTATGACAAAATAATGTATTAATAATAACACTGCGTAATTATTTACGAATAAGCAACATAAACATTTAATAACATGGAAAGCAATACACAAACATATAAACAGACATAGAATGGAAATGTTTGATGACCGGGCCTCCAGACATCGTTGCTAAAGATGTAAAGGGCTGAAATGGAACAAAAATATCCAAATCAACGCACTGCATGTTCGAAAAGAGAGTGGGGTCCCAAAATGCTAGTAAAATTTAACATGGGGTATTACCAAGTCTACGTATATATAACGAGGCTGTTTTCGTTAAATGTTACTCTTTTTTTTAAGTAATAGCATACATATTTTTCGTCTTTGGTGGGATATACTATACAATCGTGTGTATAGTAATACAGAAAAATGTAACAGATGCTAAATACATTTTAAAAAAATTGCAAAAAAATTAATAAATTTTTATATTCAGAATGTTATTAAATAAATATGTACGTACACAAATAAATGAAACATAAACATCACGTTAAAAATGTTACTTACCACAACCTCTCTCGTCTGACTGATCTTTGCAGTGCGCAATCTTGTCGCACGTGAGTCTCGTGTCGATGCACCCTGAGTCGTCATGGCAACGAAACCGGCCAAAGCATGATATCTCTGTTGTCGTTAGTAACGGCGTCTTCTGCGTCACGTATCTAGGTTTATCTCTAGGATGAAACTTTTTTGACGAAACTGAAAAATATGTGAACGATTTGTAGAAGAGAAATAAAACTAATGCTATCTCTGAAAATATATTGCTGGAAATCATGTGCAACTACATATGTATAAGTCTTATTTGCAATGTTCAATACCCCAATTGATTATTTATAAAAATACAATATCCAAGCGTTACTGGTTTAAGCATATGCTTCTCTAAGAGTAACTGCTAACAATGTCGCATTTACATTTACCTGACTTGTTGTGAATACAAATGACATGTATTTTATTTTACATTGAAAATGTGATTTCATTTAAGTGTAACTTAAGATTTCCAGTAGGAGCGTATAGATTTCAACCCAGGGCTATACTGACTTATGTGTTCAATCCTGGGACACGTGAATACGGGGTTCTCGTCTGAGTTGTCGCCGCAGTGGTTCACCCCGTCACACGTCAGGTCGTCATGGATACACCAGTGGTTGTCGCAGAGAAAGCCTGCCAGCACCGGGCAGCCGTCTGCAGGCAGAGTAAGGCAAATTAAAGTGGCATCACCCATTAAACCCATTAGGCCATACAAATTAGCGTCCCACTGATTTTTCGAAACCTACCAACCAGGCAGGAAAAAATAAACAATGAGTCGATAAAAAAACAGTTTTATTTCACAACTTATTCATGGCAGTGGTACAAGCTAAAGCAAATGTTTACCTGCAAAACTGTAATATATCATCTACTCATTGGAACCTACTTGGTTTTGCATTTCAAATGTGAGTGCATTAATGTTGTGAACCATAATCTTGTCAAACTCGCGTGCATGTATTGGACGCAGCAACACTTTTATAAATAATGACATAAATATTAATACAATATAATCAACTAAACTTCTCCATACTTACTATTTGTATAGTTATTTACAGCAGTAAACACCATTTTCAGGCCGTCCGCCATATTGAAGACGCCTCTTAACCGGATGTAGAGGCCCTCGCCGCTGCTATAAAGCATATCGCCGGCGGTGAAATTGTCAGTCGTGTATTTCTTGATCATCGTACCAAGGGATGTAACTCCTTCGTGTATTTCAAGGGAGTTCACTCCACCTTCCTGCCAGCCTGCCAAATGTACATATAGCAAACATATATGATTATGAATACATATACGTAAATTTAATACAAATTCAATAAATGTACTAAAGACACATGCGTTATTCAATATAACGTTTAACACTTTATGTACGAAAATACCAGTGTTTCTGCAGAGTTTTCTGCATGAAACAAAGCAACACCATCGGTATACGTTGAAGTTTTTTTATTCTTAACTTCCTTAACGCGCATCAGATAATAAAACAGCAAATACTAAACGTATCTATAATAACTCACTGAAGGTGCAATGCCCAACGACCAGCCACCACTATTTTAGTAACTACTAGTATAGCAATGCATGCACCACACGCATCCACCTTTGACCGCCAAACTCTTGATGACACTTTGAAAACTTGATTGACACGCATCACCAAATGAAACAGCAAAAGCTACATGTTTCTTTTAAGATCCACTTAATGTGGAATGCCCAATATCCTACTCAGATTTAGTAGCGTAAACCACACCCACCCACTTTTGTCCTCCAAAATCTTGACTTAACTCTTAAACTTAACACGCATCACCAAATGAAGCAGCCAGTGATAAAAATATGTATTTACTATAACTCATTGAAGGTGGAACGCCAAATGACGAACCGGTACTAGTTTAGTTTTTGTTTCTGTAAACTATAGTTCGCAATGTAATTGCAGAAAATATTGTCAGGTCATTTTAGAATCGAAATAATTTATAAGTATATATCACTATTATCTTAAGTACATTTATGAGGCGTAGCAATTAATACCACGTGTTGATTATATTTCACCAGCCACGCGAGCGTTCCCACCTTTGCCCAGTTTCACGGACTCGATCCTGAGCAGCACGGCGTCCGGGAAATTAGTCATGACCTTCTTCAGGGTCCAGACACAGTCGTACCACTGGGGCAGCGCGCTGGGGTCCGTCCGGAACTCGATCACGCCACCAGTCTCCAGCCGAAAGGTGTCGCTGCAGTCTAAGAACAAGACGCGCCTTTTACTACGAGTATACGACACGCGTCTTGCATCACTTTATTCAAAAGGAACATCAAACAATATACTTGTGACGTAAACTGTAATAACTGGGTTATGTTCTTTTTATATTCATAATTGTTGCCAATTTGTTTTTATGCTTCATTTTGTACGACTGTATTGATCCGTGTTTCTTGAAGACAACGTTGATAATTAGAAATAGCGTTTCTTAATGTGAGACCTACATGAACGAAAGTTATTATTATTACAGATGTCTGCCACATGATGTCTCTTACATAGATCGTTCCAATGCGGAGACCCCGATGTTAACTATTTTAGCAAATGTGTTTTTGTGTGTATGGTGAGTTCTGTATACTGCGGTGGCTAGGCATGCAATTGGTCATTATGCCATACTTCAGAGAGTTTCTTTGTTCGGCGATATTCAATAACTGTGATTCTAGCACAGAAACTGGTGGGCGGAGCCTAATATGCTTATCGCGCAATAAATAAATTTGGTTGTAATTTATACTCACGCTACTTACTGCACTGAACGTTTGCACTGAGTGAGTGAACACTAACAGCGCTAAATTTGAAAATGACACGCATGCCAAGCATGTCAGACATCACGTGACGTCTAGGAACTGCCCATTGGAATCGGCATCGTAGAAAGTTGCGATGTGATTGATAAATATGGTATAAAGCACTTGTAGCACCCTTTGACCTCAGTATGTTAATAATCTCGCCCCGTGGGCTCGTTAAATAACGAACATAGTTCCGTCAAAGTGTGCTACAACTACATGTATTACACAGCCTTAAAAATGACCACAACGTGGTAAAAAGGATGATTTGCTGATTCAGCAATAGTTTAAATTATACTGAAACTAATTCAAATTGTTCCATTAGTATGTAATTAGAACATAAGAGACCATAGATAATGATCAAATTGATATATCGGTATAGCTTACCTGTTCTTGGTCGCCGTGTCCACGTGTCATCTGCAGAAATAAAGTACCACATTGCATGATATAATTAAATTTTAAATGTGCAAGTAGTATATTTCTTCATGCATTACAGTTCCTTGACAGATAAGACTGACACTTTTAAATCCTAACTACGTGAATTTATAGGTTATGCGATAAAAATGCATACAAAAATTTACCTGTTAGATCTATTTCAATATGTTGATACAAAATGTGAAAACCGCAATATAGATTTTCTGTATGTAATTAATACGTTAAATTATGTTTTGAATTTGAATAAAATGAAGTACAAAACACTCAACACAACGAAGCGATTTAAGCCAAAAAGTTCTTTAAACTGTGTGAAACACATTCGCAAAATACATGTATGTCCGGTACGAGGACGTGGGCAAACGTCTTCTGGAAATGTACATGAACATCACCGGCAGGGTAGTTTTATTATGAACTGACTCAAGAGTTTGATTCCAGAAAGTATATTTTGAAACTCATAATATGAATAAAACGAAGTTAACTCTGCTTTGTCAGTGTTATCCCAGTAGTGGCAAGTACTTTCCACAAGATGTGTACCCAAAAGTGCAAAAGTACAGGTGTCTACCATGATGTAATTCTACTCCACCCAAGCCTCACCCTACCTGATACAAACGTGTACGTCGCCTTGAAGCCAATGTGGTTACAGTACAAGCACTTGTCTTTGCCTACGTTAAACACGAGCACCAGGGTGTTGGCGTTCGACATGATGGTTGGCCGCTTCCGCTTGCCGAAGATTGTGGCGATATTTTGCCCGGACAAGTCGTCATACACCTGTTCGGGCGTTCGAAATGGATGTAAAATGTGACGTGATTTATTTAAATTATGTACCGCCTTCCATATCAAAACCGCACCTGCTTTGCTTGTAGATAGATACACGTTTTTGTACAAAACCAAACCGTAGCCTACATGCGCACTGATGGGAATGATACTATTGAATTGTCTCAATATTGCCTTGTCAGACAGAATCGGATTTATGTCGAATACAGGATTTTAGGATAAATAGTCAATACGAGACCGGATAAATAGTCAAAACGCGACACTGCACATTTGAAATAAATTTCTGCAATTTGTAAATAAAAATACCTAATTATTTATGTATTTAATAAACCAACATTATCTGATGTTGTTTTCGTCACACACAGCAAATGATTAACCGGTATGCCGTGTATATTTGGCAACGCATGTAAAACGAGTTTAAATATCCCTGTGCTTTGAGCGAAATGGCACATGCTAAAATAATATTATTATGAAAACGTGACCGAATGGTACCAATGAACAGTAGTTAGTTATAATACCATTTACCTGAATATGGCTTTCTTCTGCCAGATCCCAGTCGTCGAACACGAGTTGCACGTGCCCATAGGGATCCAGATTCTGAATCATGTACGTGAATGTCTCGCCGTTTAATGCGTAACCATGCGGGAAGTTAGGGGAGGTAATCACGCCGTTTGAGACACTGTAGAGGGGAGCAGTTACCGTCCCTGATATGGTTTGTATCTTGTCTGCAAAAATGCAATACAGTTGTCAAACCACACGAATTCGGTGATATAATACATTTGAGGGGCGTCGTGGGAAAACCGGTCTTAATGCATGTGCGTAAAGTGTCGTCCCGGATTAGCCTGTGCAGTCCGACAGGCTAATCCAGGACGGCACTTTCCGCCGACAGAGGATTTATGTGTAGAAGAGACTTCCTTGAAACAGAAAATACCATAAAAGCGGAAAGTGTCGTCCTGGATTAGCCTGTGCGGACTGCACAGGCTAATCCGGGACGACACTTTACGCACATGCATTAAGACCGATTTTCTCACGACGCGCCATATTTGTATTTTTCAGTTATGTATCGGGAAGAAAATTTGCAAAAATACACACATAGATGCTTGAGACATTTTTCATGAATACAACGAGGATTGATAGTTTTCATGTTTTGTGCTTTAAAGATTCTCGCATCATTATTATACATTTAAGGTATGTTTTGTAAAGCATTTTTTTTTTAGCTTTTTGTTTACATAAAATATGATAACCTTTGCGTTTGGTCTTTATTTAAGAGTGTATAACACTATTCATACTTGTGTTACAGAACTATCCAAATAAAACGTGACAAAACAAGCACTAAGTGAGTTACATTACATATATCGATTCACGTAGGCCTTATTAGAACACTACATTTTCTTCTTACGTGAGAATTGTTGCAATTATACAATATTTACTGTAATGCCCAATTATTAAATATAACAGCATAACAAAATCATCAGGACTAGTTTTGTTCGAAATACACATTAAGTGTAGACCAAATAAGCAATTAGGCGATCCTGACACGAGTTAAAATACTGGAAAAAAAGAAAAGAAAAGAGAAATTGATGAGAATGTCAAAAACACGTACCAATTACCTCGTACTCGATGAGAAAACGCTTCCCGTCCTTCGCCGTACTGTTGGACATGCAATGTTGTATCACTACGCGAGACGAAATAGTTTCATGCACGGAGGATTGGGCATCAGAAAAGTAGTTCCGCTCAGTCGCGCTGTGATACGGTTGGTCGACTTCAAACATTCGCAAGTGGTCACAACTAAAATAGATGAAAAAAAAATTTTAGACGATAAAAAGAAAACTCCCAACTCAAAAGGTATTGCAAACCTCATATAATTTTTTTTTATGCACGTGATTTGAAGTAGTTGTACTTAAACTGAATATATTGTGGCTAGCATCAAATAACGTACGAAAACACCGATATGCTATAGAAATGGTTTAACACTTGTACGATAATAAACAACTCTACGTATGACATTAACATGAAACATAATATAGTGTCTTATTAATGAACTTGTATCCAATCATTGCACACGGATATCAAATGTTATAACTGTTAACCTAGTTGTAACACAACAGCTTGTGCATCTCGATAAATGGAAAATAAATTAACTAATCGTTGAACAATAGCTTGGGAGGAAAACTTGAAAGGTCTTCTGAAGCGCTTGTTGAAGTTGAAGCTGTACGAGTGCGTTGGGCAATCGGAACTGCCTCAAACACGTACCCGACCAGACAGACGCTGCGAGGACCGAGAGTCTGCGTCCCAGGGGGTTGCTGCGGGACCTCGCAATCCGGGAACCTCACCTCGAGGAATTTGAGCCGTATTTTGCACGTGCTACACGCCTGCAGCTCTACATTGCACAGATGACCGTGGTACACCTGGGGACGGAAGTGACGACATGTGGCTATTAAGGCAATGACTTCTTTATTACTAGCATACGCACGACGTGCACGTAACTGAATCTGGTTTTGATCGGACAATGCTGTCCTCGACGATGATTTTTTTTTAAATTTTAGATAAGTTAGCTTGAGTACTATCATCTTAAATAACTACTACACTATGATACAACAATTTACACGTATTTGTGTTTTTGCAAACATGTAATACAACATCTATAGTATTATATCTATCTGCGCGTGTATTCTCCTATTTGTTTACAAGGATGCACATATAATTACACAATACATGTATATTTTCCTATAACCAAACATAATAGGCCCTTTATGATATTACGTAGACGTTTTAGTAATGTGCTTTCTTATATATCATGTACACAAATAAGGGATCAACAATTGAACTTCCAAGATTGTGAAAATGTACCTGAGTTGTATAGTTTGTCGGATACCCTTCTGAGGCAATTTTTCCAAAGTCGCCCATCTCGACCTTGATAGTTACCCCTGTCCCACGGGACTCCTTTCGGCAGATGGTAATGCCTTGAATAGAAACGAAAACTGAACATGAGGAAGGCAGCTTTTCGCGAAACAAGAACAGTAACAATAACAAAAGGAAAAACAACCATGGGCATAGTGTTGTAAATCAGTTAAATATGTTAAAGTAACAAATAAAATTATATTAAAAATAGTCTACATTGTTTAGATTTGCTGGACCATAAACTCGGGCACGAAAAGTTCCCACAAAAAAGAAACATTTACCAACAAATAAAAATTCACACAGTCTTGTAAATAAATATACGTCGTTAAAAGCAAAAAAAATGCACGATTTCCAATTGTGTCTCACGTTGCTCATTAATTAAAAACTTAAGTTTTCATGACAAATATATCGTTATAAGTAACATTGTCCCTCATACAAGCATGAAACACAGAACAGAACAAAAGTGTTCTGTCAAACATCACTTAGAAGGCGGCGGCAAGGAACTATTTGAGACCAATGATTCTGTAATTTAGCCAAAGCAATGCTTTCCACTTAATGCTCTCCACTTCTCTATCAAGATTACAAGAAGTTCTTTGATAGCGAACCAAGCCCTGGGCCGTACCCGCATCAATGGTGGCAGCATTAATGAAGATTTAATTGACTCGCGGAAAGCATTTGACAAATGAGCACGCGCAGAGACCGATCTGGTGTTTATGTGTATCAAAGAACTCGCGAACGAACAGGTAATTTTATATAGTTTTAATAACCGTGATCATTAAGAAAACGGTTCAAGTGTTATATTGACAGGTGGGTCGTGATAGCTTCATAATTACTGTCTTCTTCATGCTTCCGTGTTACGCCAAGGAGACCCAGTAAGTACGTGATCATTCTGATTTATTTATCACTAATACACGTACAGTACTCATTACAATTCAATTTGAGAACAAAGTCAATGGTAGCTTACCGTGGACGTTTGAAACGTAATTCATTTACTTAAATTAAGGTGCACTTACATTCGTTCTGATACAGTAATGAATTTGAATGAAAGATCAAACAAAACGATAAAGCGGTACTTACTAGATACACTTATAACTTTGTTGTCGCATACTTTTTGCCGACAGATGTTTAATACATGGTTTGTGGAAAAAAAATTCATGGTATGGTATTTAGAGCAGAACATTTCATACTTTGCAGACATGAAAATTTTAATAGATATGTAATGGGCTGAAATGCATGTTAAATTCTTTTTGTTTATATCAGTAACTTACAGATGAACATTTTGTAGTTTTTACGTTTGAAAGCAAATGCTGACCGTGATGTGTTTAATAATTCAATACATTAAGAAACTTATACGAGTGGTTGTTTATTATGAAAGCAATTACAGTAATTAACTTCTGGAGCGCCATTACCCATAGCTAGATGTTGTTTGTTGATCAGTTTATGACTTTCTGCAAAATGTTGAACAAAATCTCGCTGAACTAAGTAAGACATGTTGATAAATTTGATCGCAAACAGACTAATGGATTAGATCTGCTTCAAACCTGCTAACGATTTTCTTATAATTGACATATCCGACAAACTGATAAGCCATAGGAGGCAGGGCAATGGGAAATTTCGGCGCTTTGCGAGTGAGTTGCGAGGATCGATGCGTGTCACTGTGCTTGGAAATGATGAAATACATTTGGGTGTGAGTTTCAACCAAAGATAAGAAGGAACTCATATTTTTCAGTAGGGGCGGTAGCGATGCAACAATTAGCAGCTATGCTTAGTAAACAACTTCCGGTTAAGATTTATAAATATTTACAGGACCGTTAAATATTTAGGAAATTCGGCGTCTTTCTTCGTTCGACTCAGCAGTAATGAGAATTTAAATGTTATTACTCTTTACGTTAAAACGAGTCAGTTTAAAACTTACACAGGAAGTAAATTACTATTTTTGCTTTGTATTGTTTCTTATTATGTGATTTATAATTTATTGGAGCATTCCACCACATGCAAGTGCTCACCGTGATCGATCCCATTCTGCAGGGCAGTAATGCATGCCACCAGGATACTCATAAACAAGGGCTCCGCTTCTGTAAAAAAAAAAGATAACCAACATACAGTACTGTTGCATGTGTTCATGTAAGTGATGTTTTTATAGTTGCAGGTTTGATTTTATACCGAGGACTAGTGCTCAAAATGCTGTATGGGTGGTGCCCCGAATGTGCAGCTTATTTAAATTATCTCATAAATGGTTACTAACATGTTTGAAAGAACGAAGCATTCGTGTGAATTGCTTAATCTCGTTCATTTCCATGTTGCAATGGCTATGCTATTCAGTTGAATAAGTTCGATGTTAAGTAGTTTGCCATCGGTTAATTCATTTATTTACGTTGTGTGTCTTCTCCGAGACAATAATTAGTAAACAACAAATATGCGCGGATGTCAAATAGCATCATTATTATTACAAATTGTATTTGTACTCATAATCAAGATGGATTATTAGCAGTAACGTATTAAACATGTGTCGAACAAAAAACAGTCCACAATATGTTGGTAATAAGTCCCTGTCGCATGATAGACAAGTGTTTGTGGTTTGTATTAAGGCGTAAAAAAATATGTTTGTTTCAGGTAACATGCCCAAAAAAAATAGGGTAGGTAGGTCGGGATTTTTTTTTTTTGGGGGGGTTGGGGGTTATTGGTCAACTTGAAGATTCTATCAATCTGACAAACCCAATAAAATGTTCTAGGGTCGAGGCATTTTTTTAGGGTAGGTCGGGTTAATTGCAACAAACATAATCTTTTTTTACGCCTAATGGACATTCCGTCCACAATGATTATCCATATACAAGTAACACGTATCACTTGGACATTCCTGAAGGTACACGCACCAACTACCGGTACATTTCGATAGCAAGTCCTTACTTGCAGATACAAGTAACACGTATCACTCGGACATTCCTGAAGGTACACGCACCAACTACCGGTACATTTCGATAGCCAGTCCTTACTGGCAGATACAAGTAACACGTGTCACTTGGACATTCCTGAAGGTACACGCACCAACTACCGGTAAATTTCGAAAGCCAGTCCTTACTGGCAGACACAAGTAACACGTATCACTTGGACAGTCCTGAAGGTACACGCACCAACAACCGGTACATTTCGATAGCCAGTCCTTACTTGCAGATACAAGTAACACGTATCACTTGGACATTCCTGAAGGTACACGCACCAACTACCGGTACATTTCGATAGCACGTCCTTGCAGATACAAGTAACACGTATCACTCGGACATTCATGAAGGTACACGCACCAACTACCGGTACATTTCGATAGCAAGTCCTTACTTGCAGATAAGAGTAACACGTATCACTTGGACATTCCTGAAAGTGCACGCACCAACTACCGGTACATTTCGATAGCAAGTCCTTACTTGCAGAAACAAGTAAAACGTATCACTTGGACATTCCTGATGGTACACGCACCAACTACCGGTACATTTCGATAGCAAGTCCTTGCAGATACAAGTAACACGTATCACTTGGACATTCCTGAAGGTACACGCACCAACTACCAGTACATTTCGATAGCAAGTCCTTACTTGCAGATACAAGTAACACGTATCACTTGGACATTCCTGAAGGTACACGCACCAACTACCGGTACATTTCGATAGCAAGTCCTTACTGGCAGATACAAGTAACACGTATCACTTGGACATTCATGAAGGTACACGCACCAACTACCGGTACATTTCGATAGCAAGTCCTTACTGGCAGATACAAGTAACACGTATCACTTGAACATTCCTGAAGGTACACGCACCAACTACCGGTACATTTCGATAGCAAGTCCTTACTTGCAGATACAAGTAACACGTATCACTTGGACATTCCTGAAGGTACACGCACCAACTACCGGTACATTTCGATAGCAAGTCCTTACTTGCAGATACAAGTAACACGTATCACTTGGACATTCCTGAAGGTACACGCACCAACTACCGGTACATTTCGATAGCAAGTCCTTACTTGCAGATACAAGTAACACGTATCACTTGGACATTCCTGAAGGTACACGCACCAACGACGGGTACATTTCGATAGCAAGTCCTTACTTGCAGATACAAGTGACACGTATCACTTGGACATTCCTGAAGGTACACCCACCAAATACCGGTACATTTCGATAGCAAGGCCTCACTTGCAGAATATACCAATTTATACATATATGAATCATTAAGTTTTAAGTGCTTTAAGCCAGCTTATGTTATGTCAAATGGAGCAACAAAAGTGTTGCTCAAATGTAAAGAATTAAATGTTTCATATAGTTTGCGTGTACTACAAGTACAAGTTGTAAATCTTTTTTTTTCATATTTACTAAATTGTGCAAAGCAGTTTTAAATTTAAAAAAATGGAATGATAAAACGTGTGTAAAGGCAAACAAACCATCGTAACAAATAAAAAAAAGCAACAACATGGTTTAAGTAAGCTGCTGGTATATCGGTGATACCAATTGATGAAATAGTTTCCATGGTTTAAGTAAGCTGCTGGTATATCGGTGATACCAATTGATGAAATAGTTTCCATGGTTTAAGTAAGCTGCTGGTATATCGGTGATACCAATTGATGAAATAGTTTCCAACAACGCTATTATTGTTTGGTAACGATTTTATGGAAATTGAAACAAGATAAAGAGAACATTTATTAAAATTTATGGAAACGAATTCCACATTTCATAAACAGGTTGGATATATCTCATTGCATACACTTCGGTATACCACAGTACGATACCTCGCATCAAAACGTCAACTGATAAGCAGTTTGGCTGCTTCTTTATATTGAAATGCTACTTATATCTTGTTTTTTTAATGATTTATTTCGTGCCTGGTGATATAACGTGACGTTTCGGGTTATTAGATCAGATTTTTGATCGTTTTGCAAACAGTTTAAACGTTAGCGAGATGTTTTAGATTTCACTCGAAGCCCACAATCCGTTCCGCCTATTCCTTTCAATTAACTTTCGCTGTTAATTCCATTGTAATTCTTCCGCGGGACGCCTTAATGACCAAAGCACATGGCAGCTAGGCTCAAAGTAGGTATAGAATGTTCTACAAGCACTCTTTTACACGCAAAACATGAGACGAACAATGATTAACATGTAAATAAAGACGCCTGTCCATTTGCCGTCAGTTTCCACGATAAATGTGTTCGTACCGAGGAATAATTGTTTGCATCATTTTTCTCGGCAAATTGCATTTTTATTTACCTCGTGATATATGCGGCACATGCTTACTTTCGACAAGTTGTGGAAACAAACCGGGCATGTCTGAAACTGGTGCTTCAGTGGCTGATGGGAAAAGTATTTCGTCGATAAATCATGTGTCAGAATCCCGATTTTCAGCTCTTTCATCATTTCGATCGTGGACAAGAGCTATCATCAGATCCTTGACGAAAACGATTATGTCGAAAAGGCAGTGGCACACCTTTTTTGTAATCATCGAGCAGGATAAACATTCAATTATTGTCGAAACATCACATCCGACGCGATAATGTTATTTACCAGTATTTTGCAAAAATTATTTCTTTTGCCATGTTATGTGTTTACTGATCGTAAGAGCCACCATAACATATTCAGTATAATCCTCTCTAATAACAATGTAAGGTCGCTCTATAAATTGTGTAGGACTGGAGTTTCAGATTTGCTTTGCAAATGACACCTATGAATTGTTGTGTGTTGTACATGTATTCAAGTTTGGCATTAGTTATAAAATCGTTGCCCTAATCATCATGGTAGTGGTATTAAATATTTGGTCGTTTGGACATCGGACTGATATATCCATCTAAGTACTTATTAAATGCCATATTTTAAACAGTTTGCAAAAAATGTTTGGCTAGTGTTATTGACAAAGGAATGTAGCGCATGAAAGCGTCACTTTCTACAAGGAATCTCAACATATCAAATCCCTTTCTACGGGGAATCTCAACTCATCAAATGAGAGTCATACACTTTGCTATATTTGAGACCACAGTGCTGGCTTGCAGGGTTGGCACTTAACCAGGAACTTCCTTGACATCGGAATCTCCCGCCCTCACCACTTCCGCCGCCCGGGGCGTCTCTAATACACCGTCCTCTTATCTCAGACAACAGAAGCGCTTTGTCGTCCAAACATTCCGTGAGGAAGATTAGGCAATAAAGTTAATTACCGGTGAACGTCCTTATCGCTTAATTGTCGAATCTTGTGTTAGGGAATATTCATTTAAATGCTTTAAATGACATTAGCTGCTGTTGGCCCACAGTGCTCGGGAATTTCTGCGCAATTTCTTTCTCTACATGCATGTGTGGTTAATTAATATGCACACTACAGAGATTCTCGGTGCATGCATGCATGTATCAGTTTGTTTTTATGTACAAAAGTGAGACGTTTTTAGACTGTTGGCTGAAGCCAACTGACTTAAGTAGGGCGATTTCGAGAGATTGAATCGTGTGACCTACTTTTTACTTTGCAGGCTAAGAAGCACTAACAATCGATACCCCCAAATGTGAACGCTCCATCGGCTTTCGGTCCGTTCCGGATTAGCTAACTTGTTGATTGTTATGCGTATTATTGTGTTTGCATTAAGTAGGTTGCATACACACATATATATCTACCAAGATATTGGAAGTAAGGAGTATAACCACGAGTAGTTCGATATGTCTTGTGTAAAAATGAAATTGCAGAAATTCAATTTTATTCTAACAAATGTGTCCTTTCTGTTAGAATGTATGTGCCTCTATTACCCTTGATTTTGGTTTCTTTCCTTTTCTACGCTAGTCTTTTTACGCTATCAGCGTTTTGGTTTATCTAGTATGTCCGTCCATCCTTCCGGTCGTCTTCTGTATTGCTTGAATGGTGAACGTTGAGTTTGTTAAATATCGGTATAGATTAGCGTTATGCAATGATGAAAGTGATAGGAGTGTATTTGTCAAGGATGTTTGATAGTCCTGTACAAATAGGAATCACATTAAAAAATATGTGTGAATGGACTGACATGCGCCGCCAAAAAAAGTAGTGGCATACAGACGGACGTAATGATGAAAGGTCCAAGTGTCGGACAGACGGACGGCAAGAAATATACGTTCTTTGCGAAATGATCATTTTGATACTTGTCATTAATATTACTTACGTGAACAATCGTAAAATAAAGTTATTGAACCTAATTAATGACATACCTGACACATCTAAAGCGAGTTGCAAATTGCATCAAAGTACATGTATACATATATAATAAACTTACAGGTAATGAATGCATGTGTTGTTCACTTATCTCTGAATATATAATGCGCTAAATACAATAATTATTTATTTCTAAATAGGCGAGGATCTTAAATTTGTTACACTTATCTTACAGTTATATTCATGCGAAACATATTATCATGGACTTTTTTATTTCAATATGCTGCGAACAATTAATGAGTTGACTTATGTTTATTTCACAAATACGATATCTAAACAGTGTTTATCGTAAACCAAAATCCGAAAATCAATTAAGGAACAACATAGACTGATGTAATTTGATCGAGGCTTTTATCCCTTTTGATTTACTTCTTAAAAGATGAATTATTTCATTATGTACAACTAACCGTTCCAATTATTAAGCATTAACTGGGATTTGCGCATGCGCCACATCCCGCGGCGAGCGAGGTCCGCACGTGCTTTTCGGGGCAATTACATGAATTACAAAAATTTATTAACGTATCGTCTTGCTTAAATTATTCAGCTTATATAAACATGAGCGGTAAAGTATAATTATGAAATTAAAAAGCAATAATTCCAAATGTCTTTATTGGCGATGGAGTGAGCGAGAGACAGAAAACACATGCACGCATACAGTGTGTAACGACGTTTAGTAAAATAAGCAACAAATAGTTTCTTAAAATGTATCCTAAAAACTTATATAGAATCCAAGACGCGTGTATGTGTGAGATTTTATATTCATTTTATTTGCGCCCGCATGAAGAATAACTTTTAACAAACAATTTGCTCTAAGTACTCGGGTTCTGTTTACACTTTTCTGTGTGTGCAAGTACACAATTCTAAAAATACTGGAATCAGGTTTCCTGTACACTGAACCATGAAAGCATCTTTTTTTCTATAGAGCATACCAGACAAAATCATTTACAATACTGAAAAAATATGTTTAAACTGAAAACTATAAAAATATAAATATAAAACTATATAAATATTGAAAACTTTCACTCTTTTCTTGATGCTCGAAACGTGTGCAACGAATTTGACGACTAAACAAGAACTGGGATTTCTGACTAGTTTCTACCTGACTTGTTGAAGTGTGTGGCGTCTTTTTATTCTAAATCTGATTCAGAGAGTTATGCGGAAACATATCCACCCTAATATTAAAACAACTGAAACAATAAAATACCGGTAATGAGAATTTTCGCTTCACAAACGTAAAAACGACACCAGATTTCAAATCGAGGGATCCAAAAGGAATGTAGACTAGTACTTGTTTTAGCGATTATTGCCCATTAACATTTTACTTTCTTTTGAATAGAATACAAGTGTTTTTAGACAGCTATTCTTTCTTCACATGGTTGTTACGCGATAAACTCTATTAAACCTTGGCATGAATTTATTATTTAAAAAAACCGGAGTTGCTCCATACGCCATACGTTTCACTGCATATAGCATCGCTTACATCATTGCACTTATCCAGGGCCATCAATCATTGAGATGGGGAATCAACAGCTCAAAAAACTAGAAATTGCAATTTTTGAGGATCTTATAAATCGCTTATTTTCTTAACATGAAACGGTAGTTTTGAGGATCTCATAGTGGGTTTGTTCAATCAATAGTATACGAGACTTTTTTTTACTTTAATATTGAGTCAGACGTTCCTATGAAAATAGTATCTGGCCGTTAAAACATTTTAACAACGTGAATGAAAGATAGATTTAGCAGACTGTAATAGTATCTGGCCGTTAAAACATTTTAACAACGTGAATGAAAGATAGATTTAGCAGACTGTAATAGTATCTGGCCGTTAAAACATTTTAACAACGTGAATGAAAGATAGATTTAGCAGACTGTAATAGTATCTGGCCGTTAAAACATTTTAACAACGTGAATGAAAGATAGATTTAGCAGACTGTAATAGTATCTGGCCGTTAAAACATTTTAACAACGTGAATGAAAGATAGATTTAGCAGACTGTAATAGTATCTGGCCGTTAAAACATTTTAACAACGTGAATGAAAGATAGATTTAGCAGACTGTAATAGTATCTGGCCGTTAAAACATTTTAACAACGTGAATAAAAGATAGATTTAGCAGACTGTAATAGTATCTGGCCGTTAAAACATTTTAACAACGTGAATGAAAGATAGATTTAGCAGACTGTAATAGTATCTGGCCGTTAAAACATTTTAACAACGTGAATGAAAGATAGATTTAGCAGACTGTAATAGTATCTGGCCGTTAAAACATTTTAACAACGTGAATGAAAGATAGATTTAGCAGACTGTAATAGTATCTGGCCGTAAAACATTTTAACAACGTGAATGAAAGATAGATTTAGCAGACTGTAATAGTATCTGGCCGTTAAAACATTTTAACAACGTGAATGAAAGATAGATTTAGCAGACTGTAATAGTATCTGGCCGTTAAAACATTTTAACAACGTGAATGAAAGATAGATTTAGCAGACTGTAATGTCTCCTGAACTACATATACTTTGTATAAACATTGAACACGGAATCAATTGAACACGGAATCAATGTTTACTTTACAAGGTAGTGGAGTTTGAAAACTAACATATACTTTGTATAAACATTGAACACGGAATCAATGTTTACTTTACGAGCTAGTGGAGTTTGAAAACTAGATGCAAAGTATAAATACTATAGTGTAAAGTATACGAACACATTCAAAATTTGGACAGATAACACGATCGATTGGTTGATCGATTGCTTGTTTGCTTGCTTGACTGGTTGATTGATTGATTGATTGTTTAATTGCTTGATTGAATATATGTGTTTTTCGTTTCAATGATCAAACTACGAAATTGTTAATGAGTATCAGATCTAATGAAATCAAAAAGAGACAATGTACAACCCGTTCACCCTCCACCCAGTTGTTATTTGTCTGATCTATCAAACCGACGATATTTATTTAATTATATATTTTTGACAGGTGGGTATCATTGGAGTGTAATTACGAGTCCAAAATGGTGAGAAATGACCACTTAAACAGATAAAGATTCCATTGATTTTGATTTGCTTGGAAAGATGAAATACATCAAAGATAAGAAGAGGCCAAATCCGTTTCCGTTGTGCACCATGCTATGCTGTACCATTCAGGTCAACATTACAACCATTTCTCTACAGAACATTTGTGTAAATCACGTTTTATAATATCGCTGAAATTAGCATGTGTTGTTCTGCTCATTCATGAACTGCAGGTAAAGCATGTTGGCTGCACATGGTAAAAGTGACACATAAATACACTTTCAGCATTATAGGTGCATATTGAAACTCAAATACTAATGTAAAATGAAACATGGAATCTAATTCGTTCTGTATTTGCTGTTCCATTGCTGTATATATTAAAACTCTGATAGCGTCGAAAGGGTGTTGGCGAGGAAAGGAAAGAAACCAAAATCAAGGGAAATAGAGTGCAATTTTTTTTTAAGAAAGGACACATCCCTTCAATTAAATTGAATTTCTGCAATGCCATTTGCACACAAGACAAATCGAACTACTCATTGGTATACTCCCTACTTTCAACATCTTTGTAGATACATAGGTTTGTATGCAAATGTAATAATATGCTTAACAACGTGTCGACTAATCATGAACTGACCGAAATAGCCGATGGAGCGTAAAATTCTGGGGGTATCGATTCATTGTTAGTGCTTCGTAGCCTGCAAAGTAAAAAGTAGGTCACGCGATCCAATATCTCGAATTCGCTTTACTAAAGACCGTCGGCTTCCGCCAACAGTCAAATAACTCCTCTGCATTCAGGCGTCTCCTTTTCGATTTGAGTATTGTAACGGTCATATTCCTCATACAAGTACTACTTATGCAATGGAAGCGTAGTGGAAATTAATGCCGTATAGAAACAAGTTGTGATTTGTCAATGTCCACGTTAATACATTTAAACTATTTGTTCTTAATTAGTTCCTCTAAATTAATATAATTACCGATATTACCATGTGGCATATAATATAGATGTAATGGCGTTTTAACTTGCAAACCAACTTTATAATTCCAATTAAGTTAATCTTGAGTACTACTATACTATATATTTAAAGATGTACATGTGTTGGTTCACTTGTATTTGAGTGGTCAAGCAATATTACGTATGACATAACTGTCACACCATACTGAATGTAGTAAAGTAAGACAATATAACTTATGACTTAAATGCCACATCAAAATGTATGCAGCACGGCTAAGTAGAATCACTTAATGACTAAATGCCACACCATGATGTATGTTGTACAGGTAGGCAATATTTATATGACGTAAATGCCACACCAGAATGTATTTAGTACAAGTAATCAATATTACTTATGACATAAATGCCACGTCATACTATTGTACCCAGGTAAGCGATATTACTTATGAAATAAATGTCACACCATACTATTGTACCCCGGTAAGCAATATTACTCATGACACAAATGGCATACCATACTCGATGCACGGGTAGCGGGTAGACTCAATGGCCCTTAATCCCACCGTGCACGAGAAACTTGATGTATGGGAGCTATTATGGACACCGACAGACGCCGGTGTCTGGTAAATGGACAGCATTAGATCTTATCTGCTCAAAACTTCGAGGGAACGAACAAATAAATAATATTCTATGACCTCTACCTCTGCTGAGCAAGAGTTTATATAGCGTCCAGACGTTAAATTCTTAATTATGATAAAGGCGATAATATCTTTACTTTGCACAATTTTCAGAGTAACAGTGTACAAACGATATTTGTTTTATATTAGTAAAAAAAAATTAATTCATTTTAAAATAACATCGTACTTATGTTCCTATTAGACATCCACGGACATGCAGGCACAAAAGACAGTTATTTAACATGAAAATTCGCAGTGTCTATAATGATAAAAATATAACAAGCCACCCTTAACTTATAGCTCCTGTAAAAAAACACACCGAAAACAAGCAACGTGTATGATACAGCATTACCGGTATTACCTTGGAAACAAACAAGGTTGATATGTGTAACAAATATGTTTTCTACTTAATAAAATACATTTTCAAACATTGAAGTAGACAAAGTGAGAACAACCATTCCGCTATTCATTTGGCATCCCTTTCTTAACGGTAAAACTCCGTCTACAAATAGATTCATCAAGGCAAGAAGGTGCGCATCAAAAGATTCGGTCGAACGAGAGCGCTGAACGACGAAAATATAGATGTCTTTTGAGCAGTGCCAACTCCTTCTTTTTCTGAAAACAATATAACACAAAACACGGCTAAGTACTTGGTAATAGACGTGTTTTTTTTCACCGAGACCCTTGAAGAAATTCAAGCATATCTGTCATCTTGTCAGAGGTTTGCAGGCAAACCTACTGCATTATTTGTATTTTTGTGTTATTCATTCTCAACATTTTATAACTCTGCATTACGCGCTGTTAGAAACGATTGATGACTTTTCCACGTTGCCTGTTTGTTACAGGCAAAATCGACGAAGAAAACTTACACAGTGTGCCTGCTATCAAAGTATCATCCTTATCATGATCATGACCACTATCATCATCATCATCATCATCATCATTATCATCGTCGCAATCATCAC
The DNA here is from genome assembly GCA_027627225.1 of Congeria kusceri. NCBI lineage: Eukaryota > Metazoa > Mollusca > Bivalvia > Myida > Dreissenidae > Congeria > Congeria kusceri. The sequence continues at coordinate 29,788,974 of CM051036.1, forward strand.
CGTCATCGTTATCATTATCATCATCATCATTATCATCATCATCATCATCATCATCATCGTCGTCGTAATCATCAACAACATCATCGTCATTCATAGTATTAGTATTATCATCGTTATAAAAACCATAGCTTTGGTAAATAACGACACTATGACGATGATCATCATCACCATTCATAATATAAATGATATCATCATTAGCATCATCAGTATCCAAGCACTTCCCATATATTATGACAACACCAGCATAATCATTGAACAGCATCATTATCATTATCATTATCGTAGTAATTATTGATAGTATTATCAATTTGCCAAAATCAGTAGTGTAACAACTGCAACATAACCATCATCGTTGTTATCAATATTGTCATTTATTCTTCAGAGTTCTTATTTACCAACTCGTCAATTCAAATCAATAACAAAAAATATAATCTGGACAAAAGTTAAAAACAAGATCAAAGACACGGTTATTTTTAATCGATTAATGTTCGGTATACTGCCACAAATACGACTGCAATCGGCGTTATCGGCCCAAATGCAGATTAACACTTCAAGATAAATGACCCTATAATCTGAACATGTCGCCGTTTAGATCGGATGGCTTGCAGAAAATAAAATGATAAGTATTCGTGAATATCAGAGATATAAGTGCTGTACGCTGCCAAGAGCTTTCAAGAGTTATCATGTTTACTGTGGGTTAAATTTAGTACCGAGATACTGACAACTGAGGTGAGCCTGTGCAGTATATTTGCGCGCGAAAACAAAACTTACACACACATTCTATTCTACACGTCTGCTTCGAAATATTGCGGGAACAGGACAACAATAGACTGGGTTACAACATTATTGTCACATGAAACGAGGCCTGTAGTGGGGAAGCCGGGCTTAATGCATGTGCGTAGTGTCGTCTAGAATCCAGGACGGCACTTTCCGCTTTTATGGTATTTTCTGTTTCAAGGAAGTCTCTTCTAAACATAAATCCAATGTAGGCGGAAAGTGCCGTCCCGGATTAACCTTTGCGGACTGCACGGGCTGATCCGGGGCCACACTTTACGCACATGCATTAAGCCCAGGTTTCCCACGACACGCCTCAAGCTTATTTTAGTGTTTTACCCAATCGTCTCTCTCGGATATCGCATTATAACAGTGAGTCTATATTTGACAAAGAAGGAAACGCGGTCTCATTTGCATATGACATAATTTGTGAAAACTTATCACTTATTATCACAAGACAACTAAGACAAGCAGCGAAGTCCTAACTGTTTGACGTACTCTCAATCAAATATCGTCGATCCATCACATTAAACTATTCGTTTAGCCTGACTTATTATGCATATAGACTATATATAAGGCGTGTCGTGTGCAAATCGGGCTTAATGCATGTGCGTATAGTGTCGTCCCGGATTAGCCTGATTAGCCTGGCTAATCCGGGACGGTACTTTCCGCTTTTATGGTATTTTCTGTTTCAAGAAGTTTCTTCTAAACATAAATCCGCTGTAGGCGGAAAGTGCCGTTCGGATTAGCCAGTGCATTAAGCCCGGGTTTCCCACGACACGCCTCATATAGTTCATATTTGCGACAAGCAAATACTTATACTTATCGTGAAGACTTGGAAAGGTATTCACAAAGCTCCTATGGGAGATCTTAACTAAAGTTGTCCTTTAAGTGAACATTTCAGATTAAATTGTCTATGTCAAATCCAATGATTTCTGTTCACAATAAGGTAAATCACTAAACATCTAAGCAATACTTACTAGTTTAAAACATTTCAATGTAAATTACTTATACAGAAACTGCCACAGACCCAAGGAATGTTGTCAGTCTATCCAGAAATACTTATACAGAAACTGCCACGGACACAAGGAATGTTATCAGTATATCCAGAAATACTTATACAGAAACTGCCACAGACCCAAGGAATGTTATCAGTCTATCCAGAAATACTTATACAGAAACTGCTACAGACCCAAGGAATGTTATCAGTCTATCCAGAAATGTACTCATGCTTATCCTAAGGAGGATTCCTTTGTGAATACGGGCCTTTGTTTTGTTGATCATAAAACATTAAGTAAATAATAATTCATATGTGGCGCGTCGTGGGTAAACCGGACTTAATGCATGTGCGTAAAGTGTCATCCCGGATTAGCCTGTCATCCCGGATTAGCACAGGCTAATCCGGGACGACACTTTCCGCCTAAAGTAGATTTATGGTTAGAAGACACCTCATTGAAACAGAAAATACCATAAAAGCGGAAAGTGCCGTCCCGGATACAAGGACAATCATCATATAATTGTTATAACACCGCTTATATTTGGGACAATAATTCATACCAGTATGTTTTTTTTTTGGTAAAACATTTCACACACTGCCGTTTATTTACTTAATATTCTCCATAACGTTTCGATTTATCAGATGCTTCAGTGAAAAATAAACCTTGGGCTCATACATATGTTTAAAACTGTCATAGTAAATCTTATACTGATAAAGGTTTTATTATCATACAAATTGGAACGGAAAACAGAGGCACCACCAGCATGCAGGGTTAGATGGCTGCTTATAGCTGGCAATAAAAATATCAACATTAATACTGTCATTTTCCTGTATTTTTGCGTGCGTCTATTTGTAGTGCCAATGTCTTTACGGATGAAGTGATTATAAACCAAATATAATAAAATTATCGTGTCAGTTGGTTCCATCGTAAATGATGTCAAGTCACAAATAATAAAATATTATTATGAAGCGGATTTCGTACGTTTAAAACGGCGTGGCTTATATTCCGGTAAATGTTGTTAATAAAGAATTGGAAATAGGTTAAATAATAATAATAATAACAAATAATAACAAATCACAACATGTACATGCCATCACAGTTAATGTATTTCTATATTAAGATGAACTGTGACAATTTTATAAATAAATTGACACGAACATATCATAACAAATATTTAAATCATACTATAAGCCATCGTAAACACTAATTATTCTGTTATCATCAGTGATCAAATATGAAAATGTTTGATTTATGTAGTCTTCTGTTAGGGAATTCGATACAATGTTTCTTAATTAAACGTTAGATTCGAGGGACCACACCATGGCAACTTTACACCAACAATTAATTGCAATTATCTATTATCGACAGTTTCAGCTCACCCCTATCGCGAGGTCTATCCAGTTAATGCAGCCCCTAAATACCCCGGATGTGTTTTAATCCGGGGTCCCAGAATGGGGCTGATAGTGTCACTCTTGGCATGATAAACGGGCCAGACCCTTCGTCGTGTTAAAGGTCCTTTCTGTTAAAGCAACTTGTTCACAGATTTTCGTAATCAAGGTAAACGTTTTGTTATACGTCTTTAACAAAAACTAAAGCGTTCGCAATTAAAGAATGCACATTAATTAATTATATATAACTAAAATCCATTTCCTCTCTATATATAATAATATTTATATATCTCTCTTTCAGGGGAGTGTTAATTCGAGTTCTTCATATAAACTATTCTTTGATTTATGGAATGTGTGACAAAAAATGGCATTGTAAATTTGCTTTTCTGTGAATATGTCCCTTTAACAACGATGTAACAATAAACTGCATGCCTGTCTCTGGGTTGATTTTGATTAAAATACCCCATAGAGATATTGTTCACTAATATCTGAACATAGTACTGAATAAGAATACTTACATAAAATATAATTGACTTTTTTTCAGACATTGTGTGTATTTTTTTTTATTAATCATATGTATACGTAGAATGATATATAGTATGTATGCTCTATTATAAGTTATAAAAGTGCAAAAATAATATAAATTTAGTATTATTAAAATGCACACGAGTACGAGCTAGTTACGAAGTTATAAACGTTTAATGGGAACATAACTATTAAACTCAATATTTCTTTTTGAGAATCAACGATATATAAGTTATCTTTACATACACATAAATAAAGCCTTATTCTGAACTATCAGAACTTAAACGAATAAAACTTATAATGTAACGCGCGACAAAAATAGCCAAAAGCCTTTAGAGAAAAAAAGATAACGAAGTATATAGTTATTATTTTCATCAAAACGAGTATTATTCCTCCGAAATTTTCTTGGATTAAATTTCAAAGTATTTGAGGCCCAATAAGTTATCAACAAATATAAGCCTTTGATCTCACACGCATAGAATCTTCTAATGCGGATTAGAGCGTTCATATTGCAATGTTCAGCAAATTGAACAATATGATCAGCGGTGATTCGGAAAGCGTCAATTAAGGACGAAGTGTATTTAAATAAATAGTAACGTATATTTAAAATCGTATTCATTTGATAGAGATAAATAAATGGGATATAAATTAAAATATGATTAGATTATAATTGAATTTGCTCGTGTCTGTACGTCTGTTATTGATAAAGGTTAAAATCAACGCTAATTTTGCAGCGACAGGTGAAAACGATACTCGATAATGACATCAGCAAAAAAATTGTCGTAATTTCTCACGTCATATACCGGTTGATCATGTGCTCCACAACCTCGTTATTAAAGGAGATGCAAACACATTTATTATTTTCAATACCAGAAATCTTTACATTGCTCTCTAATTTGACTAAACTTGCCTTGGCAAGTGGTTTTGTAAATTGAATATTAGTATTGTATAATTTGTATAGGTAATGTATTTTTCTCTACAATAAAATTTATCGGACAACTCCTTGTTATTTAATCATTATTTTATCATTCTTGTTCCATTCCATAATACCGTGAAGAGTGCATATGTGCAGTTATCTATTACCAACAACGACGCTATGTTTGTTGGAACATTTAGGACGCTGATCACATGCTCTTTAGCTATACAATGCTTTCGAACGCTTTTTATGTCATGGAAAACAAAAGAAAAGAAGAAAGCACTCGGTGAGCGCAGGTCTCTGCCCAGGCAACTCAGCATAAATGCAATTTGCCCACTCTCCTAATAATAAAGAATCCCTAAAAAAAAACTCATGGAATCAGATGGTGATCCGGAGAACCACCTAAATCAAATCATTTGAGACGTGTCGTCGGAAAACCGGGCTTAATTAATGCATGTGCGTGTCGTCCCGACCAGGACGGCACTTTCCGCCTACAGTGGATTTATGTTTAGAAGAGACTTCCTTGAAACAGAAAATACCATATAAGCGGAAAGTGCGTTCCTAGATTAGCCTGTGCGAACTGCGAACTGCACAGGCTAATCCAGGACGACACTTTGAGCACAACACAAACATACTGACGGAAAGACAGAAAGACGAACGAACGCCCATGAAAAATGATCACCTCGTAGATCATTCTATTCGCAATACTGACTCATTATGAAAAGCAATCATCTGATTGCGCATATCGCAGTCTTATAGAGTACAACAAGCGTGTACATGCAGATTATTTCGTTATTAAAACTCACTCCGTGAAAACGAACATTCAAGTGGAAAGTCCATTAAAAAGACGTTTCAGAATGATGAAAGCAGGTGGATAGCATCTCAAATATGCAGAAGATGAGTGTATAATAGAAATAAGCAACTATTTGGAGAATGTCGACTGAATCGTATCATCAATGGTGTTAATAACCTCGTATTTAGGAATTTAGAAGTCTTATAGGCCATTGAGCTTGTAAAGATAGAACGTGAAGTATCTGCAATATTACTGTAACTGACTGAATTATTATGCAAACAGGCCAGGTCATGGTAAAATATTTTTATTTATATCTCAGCGTGTTAGTCGAAAATCGTTAAAATAAGATATGCGCAATTTATGCGTATACCACGACGATTACATCGTTATACTGCACGTTATATATCGTTATACTGCACGTTATATATCGTTATACTGCACGTTATATATCGGTCGTGTTATACTGCACGTTATATATCGGTCTTGTTTGCGAAAACAAGAATAACCGATTAGTAGAAAAAAGTTAATAGCAAAGCAGTTTTTATGATAATAAACGTAGAATGTTATAAAATTTATTTCAATATTATTTATATTCATATTCATTTAGTCAAATGAAACAATCGATTGCGCGACTAAAGTTAAAAATATATTAATGAGTGTTGTATATTATGCTTTATAATTTTATATCATGAAACTTCGCCAAAAATACTCGTACAATATACATGTAATTACAATAAGTCATATTTAATCAACACACCATGAGAACAAGTCTTTCGTTTCAGTTGATTTCTCCCTGTAATTGTGTAAATTTACCCAACATACAATACGTTAAGTTTGTTGCGTTCAGTTGGTTTGTTCTTGTAATAGTCCAGTGAATGAATCGTGCACGTAACTTAAGCCGCGCTTTGCCCCATACTGTATACACTGCACCCCTAGGTATGATAGCTCTTAGTCGCTGCCATTACGCTCCTCCTATACATTATCACAACAAGATGGCGCGCAGAGGGGCACTGCGCGAGTTACGTGCACGAGGCCCCTCGAGCACGTGTAATAATGCTTACAACACGTGCTCGAGTTCTGTCATCTATTGCAAAACGACCAATCAACGACGTCATAATGTGAAGTATTGTCGTAAATTTAAATTATTGCCCACACTACCGATTTTTGTCTTAAAGTTGCGAGAGCAGACATTTATTCTGTATTCTCTTACAGCTAGAGTTTTATGGCATCTTTACAAAACTGCATTCGCCATTAAATTATCTGCAACTGAACACTTCTCCGCCACTCGAACGGAAAGAAAAACTAAGAGGACGTCAGTTAAGAGTTATAAAAGCATCAACGTTAATTACATGATTAAGTAAAATACCCTGCGTGTTGGCCGTAAAGCATCTTAAATTGGTCTTGATAACTAAATGTACAAAATCATACACATTTTATTTACATATTGTCGTCGATTACAGTTTTGTTCAAGTATGACAACATTTCATTCATAATTTAGCTTACTTCATATTTCAACAATGTTTCATACATATACTTTGTTCCAATGCATAAGGCAAAACTTTTCTCCGAAGCAGATGTTTGTTACGCCCATGCATTTACCTTGTTAGATTTATAATTGGCTGTCAGAACTATTTTTTTTTAGAGAAGACATCGTTAATGACAAGCATAAAATCAAAATCGACGAATGTTTATATCACTCGCACGTTTATTAATTGCCAAACCATTTAGTGACACCAACATTACGTGAATTAAATATTTGCCATACGCTTGTACACTCAGGAGTCTGAAGCGAAGCCAGAATAATACTACGGAATCCGGTTAGTTCCATATGGAATATCGTACCTCTTACGGCGAGGGCGAGACACGCGAATTGCGCGAAACACGAAGCGAGACACGATATTCCCGCGAGACACGAAGCGAGGCACGATATTGTAACACGAGATCTCGCACTGTCGCAGTAGCCCATACCACGATATCTCGTGGCAAAATATCGTGTATCGCTTCGTGTTTCGCGCAATTCTCGTGTCTCGCTTCGTGTCTCGCGGTAAAATATCGTGCCTCGCTTCGTGTCTCGCGCAATTCTCGTGCCTCGCGTTCAATGGTCGAGACACGAGATGCGAGACACGAAGCGATACACGATATTCAGGCGAGACGCGAAGCGAGGCACGATATTATATCGTTCAAATATTGCCCGAATCTCGAGTATCGCGGTAAATTTTCAAACCACGATACAGGAAACACGAAGCGAGACGCGAGAATCCGGCGACATGCGAAGCGAGGCACGATATTGTATCGTTCGAATATCGAGTCTCGCGTCTACCGGTGCACCAGGAATTAATCACGTTGTAGTTGTTTGATATTATTGTGTACAAATATGATGATGATGGTGATGATGATGTTGTTGTTGTTGTTGTTGATGATGATGATGATTATGATGATAATGATAATGATGATGATGATAAGTAATACCGAAGTTGAGTTGACACCAACGTGCGTTGCTACATAGGACAATAGGGCAATGCACCTATCTGCTTTAGTGCATGATGCAACCCCACGTCGTGGTGACCTACTTTCAGTGTGTGAAAGTTAATTTGAAGAAGGCTTTTAGTACACAACTATTTAACAACGCAACAGAAGTAATTGCAGCCGCAGTTTCCTCAAGACGGATGGGCGGACGGACGGACAGACAGACAAAGAGACAGTCTGACAGAGAGACAGACCGTTACTTCTACAGCAACAGGCTTTTCATAAAAATAAACAATGAGCATAAATAAAACGTAGTCATCATTATAGTTCAAACAGAAACAGTTATCAAATCGAGTAGAAATAGCCACAAAGCAGCAGTATCATCCAGGCGAATGGGTGGACTGACGGACAAAGAGGCTGACAAACAAACAGACAAACAGGCAGGCAGACAGGCAGGCAGACAGACAGACAGACAGTGGGCCGTCATGGTCTGGACCGTCAATGACTTGGGCCGTCCTGACCCGCATTCGTTCGTTAGGAAAAATAGTGTTTCCCTGCTTTGCTTCCCTGCTTTCAAACCGCGAGACTCGATATTCGGGCGATATTTGAACGATACAATATCGTGCCTCGCTTCGTGTGTCGCCCGATTCTCGTGTCTCGCTTCGCGTTTCGAGTATCGGGGTTTGAAAATCTACCGCGATACTCGAGATTCGGGCGATATTTGAACGATATAATATCGTGCCCCGCTTCGTGTCTCGCCTGAATATCGTGTATCGCTTCGTGTCTCGCTTCGCATCTCGTGTTTGCGCGATACACAAAGCGAGGCACGATATTTTACCGCGAGACACGAAGCGAGACACGAGAATTGCGCGAAACACGAAGCGAGACACGATATTTTGCCGCGATATATCGTCGTATAGGATACTGCGACAGTGCGAGATCTCGTGTTACAATATCGTGCCTCGCTTCGTGTCTCGCGCAATTCTCGCCCTCGCCGTAAGAGGCGCGATAATTCACTAACCGGATTCCGTATAATACCCTTCTTTAAGCATCAGCATAAAGAACATTGACTCATAAAAAGCGGTTACATGCGTAGTAGCTGCACTGATGTTGTCTGAGTAAAATGCACTTTACTTTATCGCGAATTTTTAGTGGTTGAATTGAAATTGGCGTAGGACATAGCTTAGGCATGACGAGTCATTCTGATTCATATCAGTATAATTTTGTTAGAAACCTGTATTTTCATTTAAAATATTTATTACAAACGACCTATCCAACTCAATTCGCTGATAAAAACAACAACAGTTAAGTGAATTCATTCCAAAATATTGGGGCTTTGTAGAACCAATAATAGTTAGTGTTCCTAAATGTTACACTAGTACGTGCAATCATTTTTACTGTCCCAGTATTTATGGAAATTACTAAGGACCTGGCTCCAAACAAAAAAATTAGTGCACATAATTTGTCTCATTCAGAACCGTTTGAAAACGGACACTGAAGTTTTAAAGAATGCCCGATGGCCTGACCCAGCAAATGTTATGTCCATCAATCCACACTCGAATGAGAGCGAAAGTGAGGCAAGCCGAGGGAGAGCGGAGTGCAGCGATGTTATCACGTACTTAGAAATGCAAACAATGATTGCTGCTAATATACAAATTGATTGTTTTGCATTCTTCTAGCATTCCCAAAGCCGGGCCTGGGTCAGCGGTTCATGCCACTTGAAACACTTGCATTCTGAGTGTATAATGGTCTATAGCTGAAAGTCTACACTCATATAGATCTTCTACAGTTACATATGACCAAAGAAATTAGGTGTTTAAATGGGCAATTTTGTATAAACGGACTAATGCTAAATAAGGCGTGTCGTGGGAAACCCGGCTTTAATGCATGTGCGTTAAGTGTCGTCCCGGATTAGCCTGTACAGTCCGCACAGGCTAATCCAGGACGGCACTTTCCGCTTATATGGTAATTTCTATTTTTAAGAAGCTATTCAGAGATATGGCCGTGAACTTTGCCACCGGAATTTTTAACATTATCAGAATTTAGGAAAACCCGTTATTACACAATTGTAATAATTGTATCAATGTATCATTGGGAACTTGCCTGTTCTGGAATGTGGCTTTCGAGTAGAGCACGAAACCACCAGGGCATAGCTAACATTAAAACAGACCAAAAACAAATGGTTTCTCAGAAACTAGATCAATGTTGAAGACGCACTCTATAAAAACAAGCGCTATAATAGATGCATAAAGATATGTAGCGCCTATAAAATGCATGAACACATGTTTAAAGTAATAAATATCATTTTTCACGATAAAACTAAAACAGAGAGTGGCTTGCAGAATAATTGAAAATATTTAAAATGTTATTCATAATGTTAAAAATAGTACAATAATGGGAATCGTAAAAGCATATCGATTCAACTGATAAGCATTTGGCTTTTATACAATTTAGTCATTTTTCAAATTCAGTATAATTTGAACACATTTTGCATACTTGTGCTACGTATTTAAACCTGCCGTCATGTTCTTATGTATACTGAAATACTTTAGATGTATCGTTGTTTATTGGCTAATAAACACCGGTTTTAAGGTCTGATGCACATGAAGCTTTAGCCACGCATCAGAACGATCATTCATAAATTACCCAGTGGTAGATTTTGTTCTTTGTCGAATGTAATCTCGGCACGTGTCATGTCAGAATAATTGTGACATATTAACTCTCCAACATCGCAAATAGTAAGCATATAGACAGCAAATGGGTTCCTGTGCAAAGCCGGTCTTTACAAACGATTACAAAGCACTGTTAAACCAGTGCATTAGGGCGTTTTTGTTGAAAAATTTAAGGGCGAATATTACTCGAATGTCTCTTGAATTGATCCATTTTAAATAAAAGTCCGCATAAAAGTCCGCACTAATGGTACCAGAATCCACGTGTAAGAGGTTCGACGATTTGTTTTTAAACCGTTACCATATGTTGTAGTAATGAAAACAAACTGACGCGCATATTATAGTAATATTTACAGTAGTTTATAGTTGCGCATAAATATTTGCCGGATTTGCCTGTCGGGGGAGATAAATTGGGAATCGAATGTTCGGATTTAGAACGGAATCCCGCGGAGTAAACGGCCATCTAGGTTTACGTTTTGTTCAACATCGTAAGACATTGATTGGTAGGACATTCTTGGCAATAATACTCTACTCAGAACTCTGAAAACAACCGTACATGTATTAAAAATGATCTAATGATCTTGTTGAACCTCACTCGGATGTTCACACCGGCATGTGTCCGAGTCGCTGTCTAAAATATGTGGCTTTTGTTTACGATAAGTGTTGTCTGTTATAAAATCCATGCACATAACAGAGAAATTGTCGATGGTTTTACTAGCGCACAAATATCTTACATCACCAAAATACACTGTGGTTATGAACGCTCGTTTCAAGCGGTGATATAGTAATATTCGTTACCAGCAGTGTAACTTTGGTCAACAAAATCTCTATCCAACAGTGTTAACGCTGGTCTACATAAGCTCGTTTCCAGCCGTGTTAACGCTGGTCTGCAGGAGCTCTTTTTCAACAGTGTTATACGCTGGTCTACATGAGCTCATTTCCAGCAGTGTTAACTCTGGTCTACAAGAGCTCGTTTCCAGCAGTGTTAACGCTGGTTTATAGGAGCTCTTTCCCAGCAGTGTTCACGTTGATCTTTAATAACTCGTATCCAGCAGTGTTAACGCTGGTCTACAGGAGCTCGTTTCCAGCAGTGTTAACGCTGATCTTTAATAACTCGTTTTCAGCAGTGTTAACTCTGGTCTACATGAGCTCGTTTCCAGCAGTGTCAACGCTGGTCTACAGGAACTCGTTTCCAGCAGTGTTAACGCTGATCTTTAATAACTCGTATCCAGCAGAGTTAACGCTGGTCTACAGGAGCTCAATTCCAGCAGTCTTAACGCTGGTCTACAGGAGCTCGTTTCCAGCATTGGAACGCTGATTTTTAATAACTCGTATCCAGCAGTGTTAACGCTGGTCTACAAGAGTTCATTTCCAACAGTGTTAACACTGGTCTACAATATTTCATTTCCAACAGTGTTAACGCTGGTCTACCAGAGTTAATTTTCAACAGTGTTAAAGCTGGTCTACGAGAGCTCGTTTCCAGCAGTGTTTACGCTGTACTGTAAGTGCACTTTTTATACTAGAGCTCGTTTCCAGCATTGTTAATGCCGATCATATATTCGTAACTTGCTTAACAAACTTCTCGCATAATGTTAACGAAAATAATTATGACTCCAAGTATTTCAACAAGTACGGGTGTATTGTTATAACATGCTCAATGAACTTTTATTTGGCTATTAGAAATAAGGTATTTAAAAAACTTACTTGAATTAAATGTATGAATACTTAGTAAGCAATTTAATAGTAGTATTTAATAGTCGGCAAAATGTCATTTTATACGATTACGGAAAATAAGTCACTATGACAGTTAGATTACAACCCATGGTTGATGGCAGCCCATGGTTTCACATGTTTCGTCGAAAACTGATTTTTCTTTGAAATGTGCGCGGTATAATGAGAACACGTAGTTTATTAGCGTGTGGATATCTATAACGCTAAATGAGCTCGGAAAATATAGGTATTTGAGGCTTGTCGTGGGAAAACCGGGCTTAATGGATGTGCGTAAAGTATCGTCCCGCAATCCGCTCCGGCAAATCCGGGACGGCACTTTCCGCTTTTATGGTATTTTCTGTTTCAAAGAAGTCTCTTCTAAATATAAATCCACTGGAGGCGGAAAGTGCCGTCTTCACAGGCTAATCCGGGACGACACTTAACGCACATGCATTAAGCCCGGTTTTCCCGCCTAATTTGTTTCCGCTTTGCAATCGTGGTATTTAAATAGTTTGGCTGTTTTTCAGTTACGATATAAATAAATATACACGTATTATATTACTTAACACGCAAAACTTCGTCACGCATGCAGTAACTAAACCAAGGACAAATATAAGAACTAATTCAATCGTTTAATTATGCTAACAGAGCTCACGACTGTCAGGTCCAGGGCCCGTATTCACAAAGCTCCTTAGGAAAAAATTAAGAAAATTCCTTAAATTAATAATATTTCTTAAGTCTCTGGCTGTTTCATGTATAGGACGTTTAAAATTAAAATGTTGTAAACTTGTAAATATTGCTTATATGTTTAGTATTACAGCCTTCTGTGAACAGAAATCATTGGATTTCACACAGAACCACCACCACCACCAACAACAACAACAACAACAAAAGAAATGGCATCAAAGTAACGTTTTAGTCCCAAACCACTGCTAAATATCAAACTCCTAATTGAACAGAACTTCGATTTTCTTCAGCCTAGCTATTTAAATGTCCGTATTTAATTAAATAAAAGAAACTCGAGACTATTTGAATATAGCTCAGAAATTAATTTCTAATATGTGTGCTAATTATTTACTCACCTAATCGCATAATGTCCACTGATAGAGAAGAAAAGCACGTGTCAACGTTTCACAGCCTCTGTATCTGTTGCACAATTCTCCAGCACATGTTGCACACAGTCCCACTGTTCAATAAAGCAAAGTCATGGAGATTAATGATTCCCCGGGGCGCTTTACACCTTGAGAGCCTAAGCCCTCACTTAAGAACTTATTGTTTGATCACAAGAGCATACGGGTGTACCGTGCGATGTTTAAGCACCAACACATCGCTGACAATTCTGACAATTTAAATAAACGTTTCTTGCATTTAGTCTGCGATGAACGGTGTTCTCCTCTCTTTCTGACGCTCCCGACAGTTTTCAAGCACGGAAATACCCGCGCGTTCTGTTATCCGAACAGCGTTTGTGGTTCGGGTACTGCATCGACCAATCGCTGGCGAGCTAAATCTGTCATTAGCCAATCAGCATGCTCGGATTGAAGTTGGAGGCTGCGCGCTTGACAGGAGTAATTACGTTGTAAACACGACCGCGCTTATTTCACAGGATGTTTCAAATCGAAATAACAAAAAGTATAGCACATAAATTGTGTAAAAAACGTACATCACATACGATATTTAATAGTTTCCAAAAGTTTTGCAGTTTGTGAAATGATGTTATTATCCATGTAATACGTAAAACAACTGTTCCACTAATGTGTAGAGCCTCAACTCTATTTAGATTCAGACGATAAAGACGTTTTTCTTTTTTAGTAATTAGCACCAACCTCTCGAACAGTTTGTGCCACGATCAACTAAAATTGATCTATGTTCGCCCAGGTAATCAAGTCATTTTCCTTGGAGCCGACCCCAATTAGGCGGGAGCACTCGCGGTTATCAATGTGGGCGTGGTTACCCACCGGAGCGCTGCGGTTATCTAACCTGCGGTCAGGGGATATTAAGAGATTAATTGATATCTGATATAAGATTACCCTTGACAAATTACCGAAAAATTTAAATATTGCAGACATCACAACTTTGCATTTTATTTTTTTAAACACTTGAAGCCGCACAAACTATTATGTGACAGGACCAAAATCTTGAATATTGCAGAAATCACAACATTGTTATTTTTCAACACCATGCAAAATGTCATAACATAATCTACAAATTACTGACCACCCCCCCAGAATTATCATGGAATGTATAACGAGATTTAAATATATGTATTGACTGCATTTTATATTTGACAAGTTTGATAATATTCCAATCCATGTCATATTTATTTTCAACTACACACTATCTTGTCAGGACTTTCCGGGCACAATGTTAGCCATTAAGAAGTAATTATTTTATATTTATAATTAAACAATAATATTCATTTCGTCATAACACGCCATGTATATAGTGACTTAGGCCAGAGTTTTTTTATTTCTTGGTTCTCGGACATTTTTGGAGGAGGGAAAAAAAATAAAAATAAAAACAACGACACAGAATTAAGTAAACTAATGACTAGAATTTCACAAATGGAAATTGGCATTGATATTGAAATCTTAATGCATTATTACAAAAATCATATTACACAATATTATCTTAATTACTACATGATAACCATGACATTAATAAATTTTTTTGCATTCCATGTAACAGGTTGAAACCCGTTCACAAGGTCATTTTTATGATATCGGTTACATTCTACAATTATTTTTTTTTGCTTTTGGGAAAAAATCGGGTCGGCGGATCCGAGAACCAAGAAATAAAAAACTCTCGCCTTAGCAAATCATACTACTGTTCATGACTATACATTCTTAAAGTTTTGAAAAAACGAACTAGGCAAAGGCACACTATCGTCAAAATCTGACAATAATCCTCTACATGGTTACTTTATTCCAGTTAAAAAGCTCCTAACAGACCCAGAAATCACGCGCCTGTGTTCTACATAATTTTATGACTCGACGACAAGACAATGCGACGATGCGACAACGCGATAATTATTTTAGTTATTTTGTTTTTGCATATTTCGCACTTTGGTAAAACGTAGAGGCATGACATTTTACAAATGTTACGGAGATAATTATCGCCTAAATTTTGCTTGTAAACTTATTATTTTGGAATTAATTAATACATTTCGCGTTGTTGTATTTTTTCGGTCTTTTCGGTACAGAGCGAATCTTGAAACAGGATACCGTATGAATCATTAGTTTGAACATTATTCTTGCTCTAATAGGCAAAAGGTACAGATATTTAAGAATTTTAGATGCAAGTTGGTCGACAATTCTACCAGCTGCAAACGTTTGTAACGCTAATTGAATACAATTTATATTCAGATCCCCCCCCCCCCCCACCCCCAGAACAAAACAGTTAAATATAATAATTATTATTATTCGATGCTTCTGGTTTTCATTTGTCTGCCTTGTGGTAAACGTGTATCTCTTGTAGTGAAAACTGACAGACAGCTAACATTATGTCGTCTTTGATGCAATGGATTCAGCACTGTAACATAGAGGTCACATACTTGACTTCTACGAGAGTAACATTTTATTATTTGATAATGGCTTTCATTATTAAGTAGTAAAGTTAAATGGGATCTTGATGTTTATTTTTTTTTGCATTTTTAATTATTAAGCATTGTTAATAAATCGTAAAGTAATAAAAAAGTAAGCTTAAATAAAATACCATTTTCATGTGCATAATTATTTGTTTTAACATTTTGATAGTATCAAAATAATTTATATATACTCGCTTATATCAGCGCAATGAAAAAAGAACAGGGAGACAACGCTCAAGAAAATCCCCTGATTTGAATAAACTTGATTATGTCCCCTCGATAACTGAAACAGAGACATTGTCCCAAACATCAAGAACGGATGTTTTCGATTTAAATGAAATAAAACAAGACAAAAAGACAAACATTTATCACGCGTTTATTTGCAAATGACAAGCGATGCACCAACACAGCCATTAAAGGGACCTGTTCATAGATTGGCAAATTGACGATTTTCAAAATTATTGTCATAGATTCGCAAAAGACAAATATATGACACAAATGTATATATAAACAAGCGCAAAAACACTACTGACAAATATATAGTCGTTTATGACAAATCCTCAATTAAAATGGACAATATGATACAACGTTTTGCATCGGTATGTTGAAAAACACGTGTATTACTTACATAAATAGCGTTAAAAATGGAAGTCAAAACGTCCGTGTGGTTAGCGCGACAGATATAATATTTGTTTTTGCTCAGACATTCAATGGCATTTTTGTTCAAAAATACGAAAATCTGTTAACAAATCTCTTTTATACACTATACCATCTCACCATAGCACTATTATTAGTATATAATAACTAAAATTACTACTCGAACTCACGACCTCCAGATCGCATGGAGGACATCATATCCATTACACCACTGTGACTGTGACTGTTTCTTGAAAACAACGGTGTAAAGTAAAAGAGAGTATACATGTATATATTTTTATATTGAACAGAACAGAACAGAATTTTATTACACATAAACTTTACAGTTTCTAGTGTTTAACAATAATACATTATACATTATACATTATAGTAAGTGATCATTAATTTTATTATTTCTAGAACAGGATGAACTTGACAAGATTAAAATGAAACTTGCATTTTCACACATAATAATAGTACATCTATTTAAAATGGAACTGTTTTCGTATGTCCATTGAAGTAAACAACAATTATATAACAATAACAACATGAATATCATATTAATTAAGCAGTAGTGGTATAGAATATGTTTAAAGATATACATCAATATGCACATATATACAAACATCTATTATTAATTGTTCATCATAATATTTTGGCGAATACTTAATGCCTCTGATATGTACTTGCTTAACCTAAACATTTCACTTTTATCCTGTGTATTTAGCAATTGCGTGAGTTTAAACATACTAGGCCTGATTCTGTAATAATTTTAAATATATTTTTCTCTTATTTGAACGAATGTAGCACATTTCAACAAGAAGTGGAATTCATCTTCCACTTCATTATTTTGACATAATTGACAAAGCCGCATATTTCTATCTACCTGATCGTAACTACCAGTTTGTATTCTCAGATTATGTGCACAAAGACGTAATTTTGTAATCGCTGTTCTCAAATTTCTTGATACGATTGTTTCTAAATATGATTCAAATGAAAATGTTTTTATTGCTTTATACACAATCAAAACTCTATTATCAGTTACGTCACGTTGCCACTCTTGTAAGTATTCATCAATAACTCGTTGCTTAAACAAAGACAAAACATTACTTTCGTTGATTTTTTGTGTGAGTTATTAGCCCAAACATAATTAAATCCATATCTAGAAAGTAGGTCCTTAACCTTTCCAAACCAATTTATCTTGATATCATTTAAATCAGTCAGACTATCTTCCATGATTGATCGCAGTATTATATTGTCACTTTTAATAAGTTTAAACCAATATTTGATAATGCGAACATATCTGCTAACATATAACGGGTATCTACCAAGTTCGCCGTATACGGCAACATTTGAAGTTGATTTTTTGACACCAAGAATAGCCTTGCAGAATTTTAGGTGTAATTTTTCTAACTCGCTAGACTTAGAGAAACCCCATATTTTGCATGAGTATGTAATAATTGGCGAAACAAAAGCATCGAATAACTGCAAAGCTAACTTTGGTTTACAATCATATGTTTTCAAATTTGATAACAATGTGTTTAGTGCCTTTAAAACTTTACCACGTAAAGTATTAGTATTAAGATTAAAATTTCCTGTATAATTCAGTGTTACGCCTAGGTAGATAAAATCGTTAACCATGTCTATGTATTCATTTCCATACATCCACTTCTCATTACGTTGTGTGCCTCCTTGTTTACGGAAAACAACAATTTTGGGTTTTCCTATATTGACTTGTAAGCCCCATGTACTACAATACTCATATAGAAAATTTAGAGACATTTGTAAATCTTCAGGCGTTTCACCAATTACAACCATGTTATCTGCAAAAAGCAATAAAATCAAACATATATCTTGTAGATTCATTCCAGCACTATGTCTATTTTGCAGAAACATTTCTAAATCATGTACGAAAAATGAAAATAGTATCTGTGACATTATCTCCCCCTGTCTTAAACCTACTGTTATACTAAAGTAATCTGAATAGGTATTACAATGCTTTACATATATATTATTATATAAGTAAACACAGCAAATGAAGACTCTATGAAATCGAACAAAACGTGTTATGCAAGTTTCACGAACAATATAATATTAGTATTAAGCGAACATAACAATATATAGTATCACTTATAAAACACATCAGTGCAAACATGTTTTGGTTTATTTTATTATTTATTATGCACATCCAAGCAAATATTTAAGAAACAATATATAGTAACAAAAATCATGATGTTAAACTTCACGCAAACTAAGAATACAATTGAATTGAAAACACATGAATTATGTAATACTTGTTAACAACGTCAAGAAAAGCAAATGGATGACGGAAGAACTGTAGTTTCAAAGTTGCATAACTGCTACAACATTTTACTTCACAGAGACCTAAGACAGGTTCTTGTACAGCCGAATCCATTTACCCTAATTTGTTAACAGCAGGGTAAGTTCACGGTAGAATTATGTTAACAAGAAAGCCTTTGTAGCGAAGCACCCAACTCGAAACGGCGCCAGAAAATCCTCTTTAATATCCTCTAACCCTCGATGATTCAAACTAAACATTAAGTAAGATCTAAAATTACACGAAATCATCATTTTATAGCTGAAAATTACATTAACATCAAAACTATTAGGTCAGTAGCATCTATTAAATCATAAACATCTTCACTAGCGTCCTAAAATTAAAGATATAACAAGGCATCAGTTAATGAAAAATTAAAGTAATATGAAAACACATGTCAAAATATTGAAAAACAAATGTTAATTTGCAAAATGACTTTTCGTCAGTGCGTTGATAATAACCGTTCAACGTTTATTGAACAGCGTATACCTGTAATATTTTTTTTCTGATCTTTCTGTGAAATCAGTTAAGAAAGTCTTTTAATTACCATCTCAGCATGTGCGGGCCATACCATTTTCATTATCAATAATCATAATTTGTATCATACAAAATAATAACGAAGCCCCGTCATGCGTGTATTGTTGCAACAAATGCATACATATACATGTATAACAATATCCATAAACCGCACAATTCTGATGCACAAAACGTGTAAAACTTTGATCAATTTGCTTTTGCTCATTTGCGTTTTACAGCAATTACTTTGATTATTGTTCTGTTGATTATTACAGGTGTTATTTAATTGTTGTTCGCTGCGTTTTACAGGTATAAAATATGATCATTGTTCCGCTGCGACTAATTTTATTTTAATTTCGCTGCATTGTACTGCGAATACAATGATCGTTGCTACACTGCGTTTTACTGCGACACATTGACCGGATGTGACGTAGTGACGGCCCAGATCTGCCTGCAGTTGAAGTAGACGACAATCTCCTTGGTGCCGCTCTTCACTGGCGTCATCTTGAATGACCCCAGGAACGTCGTTTTGGCGTCAACGTTACTGCAAAGACAGACGGATATATATATATAGACAGACAGACAGACAGACGGACAGACGGACGGACGGACAGACGGACGGACGGACGGACCGACCGACGGACGGACGGACGGACCGACGGACAGACAGACAGACGGACCGACGGAAGACGGACCGACGGACGGACAGACAGACGGACAGACAGACGGACAGACAGACGGACAGACAGACGGAACAGGTGGACGGACGGAACAGGTGGACGGACGGAACAGGTGGACGGACGGACGGACGGACGGACAGACCGACCGACCGACCGACCGACCGACCGACCGACAGAAAGCGCCGTCTCGAGAACGAAACTACACAATTTCATGTATTTCCTGACTTACGCATGCTTGTAGACGACGGGTTTCTGGATGCCTGGTCCCTCCACGCGCAGCTTGCAGTTCGTCAGGGTCACCGGAAGTGGGTTCTCGAAGGACACCTCCACCGGGAAACTGTCGCAACCTTGGTCGCGTCCGGTGCCTGTCCAGTAGTAAATGAACCAAACATATAGAGGATATTTGTTTATTTTAGTGTAAGATCGGGTTTTTATTTCATGAGTGGTCATAAAAAAACATTATTTTCACGAGCGGCGTAGCCAGGAGTGAAAATAATGTTCAACGGCCACGAACCTGTAATTAAATAATATCTGACACTGATAACATTTTTAATCAATATATTTTCTTTTAATTCGATCCAAGCTTTTTAAATAAAAACAACACAGTATTATTTATTTATTAATATATAGCCACGGTGAAATGATCGTGTTATCACCCATTGATATTTTCTACTCTTACCGCGAATCATGAAATAAAATATGTCTGTACTTGTTTAACTGGGTAAAACGTAAAAAGATATGCGTTAGTTATATTACTAGGTTTACAACTCGAAGCAGCATATTAATTGCAAGTGCTTACTTATTTAACCCAACGACACACCTGATTTGCTTTATGGAATGTTTCTTAGGTCAGCAATGTTACCTTGATGGCGAGGTGCGGTTTGCGCAGGCGCAGTTCGTCCTGCCGCACGCAGTGTTGCCTGGTTTCCTTGACGATACAGAGGCACGAGATCTTGCAGAGGCAGTGGTCCGCTAGGTCGTCCAGATACTGGGTCGACTGCACAGTGTACTCCATGCTCTTCTATATTTCAGTGACAATATATCAAGATTAAATATCGCAATTTAAAATTCTACTCTTAAAATATGTGCTTATTATTATTATTATTAGTAGTAGTAGTAGTAGTAGTAGTAGTAGTAGTAGTAGTAGTAGCAGTAGTAGCAGCAGTAGTAGTAGTAGTAGTAGTAGTAGTAGTAGTAATATATTAATTAATAATTTTTTGATGATTTTTAATGGAGTGCCTTTTTGAATATATATGAATAACCTGCTCTGTCCGGGTTCAGCCTGGAATTCATTGACCCATAAACTATTGTTTAAGCTAATTTATAAATAACCTACTCTGTCCGGGTTCCACTTCGACCGCATTGATCTTCCGGGAGAGCAGCTCCCGGTGGAAGACGCATGTGTAGTACATGCTGCCCAACACGAGACTTCCGTTGCACGTGCGCCGCTCCTTGCCCGTGTTATCCAAGGTCACGGTCAGCTTAATGTCGTCACCCATGAACGTGTTGAGATCGATGACTAATTCTAACTTCACATCCTTGGAACGAGGACAAATCGATAGAATGATTTATTTATAATAATTTATAAATATTTTTTTTAATGTATCCTTATCCATAAATCTGGATTTTTTAAACTGCATCAGTTCATGTAGAAACAGTGCAGCACTATGTATCATTTTGAAATGACATCACTATCAAAACATATATTGAAGAATTAAAAAAAAAACTCACACACATGTGCTTACTGCATATTAAATAAATAAAATACACGTACTAAATTGCACAGTTTTCTACATTGGAGATATAACTTAAGACGTTTGGTGAATCTGCCCGTAAACAGCTACTTTGTACCTCGGCGGTGGTCTGATACACGTCGGTCCTCTTGGCGAACTTGCTGGCCTGACGGATGGCGGCCCTCTCCTCCTTCGAACCTGCAAGATGAGAACGTACTCCCTGTAGCATGACGTCAGTTTGTTATTACCAGATATAATATATTTAAAAAGAACACTATATAGACTTAATTAATCTAGATCTACGGTATTTTCCAAACATCTAGAGCTATATTCCAAACATCTGGAGCCAGATTCCAAAAATCTAGAGCTATATTCCAAACATCTAAAGCTATTTTCCAAATATATAGAGCTATATTCCAAACATCTAGAGCTATATTCCAAATATGATGAGCCGCCAATGTTATTGTAGAATAATCTTTATTTGATGTTCTTCTTTGCCTATGGAAAACTAACCGCTTCTCTTGTTAAAATACTGAATTATACATATACTTAATTAATCCAAGTTAATAATACCGCATGAACCGAAACTAATTAGTCACTTTAAATTACGTAGTGTTTTGTGATTTACTGTTGCCTAACTTGCTTCTAAAGATTGTTAACAACCATAATTATGGAAGGCCAATGCGCCATGCTAATTGTTAAATGACAATTGCTAATTGCCAAATGCGAATTGCCAATTGCTAATTGCCAATTGCTTATTGCCAAATTCCAAATGTTTATTTATTTAGCGAACATCCGTTATAAATGAGCAATTGGCATTTGGCAAATAATATTTGGCAAATAGTATCTGGAAATTAGCAAAAAGACAACTTCTGTTGTTTGTTTGGCATTTATAAGTTATCATTTAGCAATTGGCATTTAGTAAAAAGCAATTGGCATTTGGAAAATAGTAATTGGCATTTGGCAAATAACAATTGGCAATTAGCAAAAAGACAACTTCTGTTGTCTGTTTGGCAATTATAAGTTATCATTTAGATATTGTTGTTTGTAAATTACTAATTGACATTTGGCACATAGCAATTGGCATTTGGCAAATAGCAATTGGCATTTGGCAAATAACAATTGGCAATCAGCAAAAAAGACAACTTCTGCTGTTTGTTTGGCAATTACTAGTATTAGTTATCATTTAGCAATTAGCATTCGGCAAATAGCCATTGGCATTAGGCAAATAGCAACGGCTTCATACATTATCAATCTTAATAAGAAATGATATTGTTTATCAGCCGTGTTAAACAAAAACGCAAGGACCTTCCGCGAACTTGTACTCGTCGGTGACGTCCTCTCTATCCGGGTCTCCATGCACCATCTCCCGCCAGGAGGCGCGACCGAACGCCCTCTTAGTACTGATGTACTTGCCCACACTGAGCTGAAACACATACGTTCAATGAACGTCACAAAATGCGTTCACGGTTATTCAACAATAATTGCGATCTTTTCTGATTGCATAGATCTATCAATTTTATTTATTGTTCTGCTATATACGTTTTACAATTTCAAATTTATTACCTATATTAGCGGGACAAACTAAGAGCTAGACTTGCCTGACGATGGTTAACGTGCAAAAATATCTATTATTACTTGACTGTATCGAATACTTATAAATTGGGCATTATCGGGGCCCGTATTCACCAATCTATTCTTAGACTTGGGACTTAAGAAAAAAGAATATTTTAAAAACTGTTCTGTTCTAAATAGGTCGTTAATTTCAATCTTACATGGTATTCACCAATCTCTTATAGCATTCCTTATTTAGAACGATTTGTAAATGACATTAGCGACATTGGTACCAGCATATGTGCAAACACACATGGACTTTTCTTGAGTGTAAGTATATTCTTTATTTTTAGTTCTAAGAATAGGTTGGTGAAAATGGGTCCGAGTGTCTCAATATTCCATGTCTATCACAACATTGCGACAAAGTGAACAATGACTATTGGGGCTGCTAGTGAATTGATCATCATCCCCACCAACAGACCTGTTTTTTCACGACGCCCCTGCGCTCCATAGCCCCGTTCTCGCTGATGACCCACACGAAACGGTCAGCGTTCACTTCGGCAAACACGAAAGGGCCGTCATAGGGGAGATTCACAGCCCCTTCTTTGATGGCTCTCAGGGACATCGGCCCCATGCAGTAGACTCCTGTGATATATGATTTTGTCAGGAGTAATAGTGGGGGTGGTGGGTGGTGCGGGTAGATTAGTAGAAGTAGTGGTGGTGGTGGTGGTGGTGGTGGATGTTGTGGTAGCAGTAGCAGTAACAGTAACTGTTTCATTTCTAACAGCAAGATAACTCATAAGCATGTTTCCGCTTTGACCGAATTTCATGCAAAGTAATAAGGCGAGAGTTTGATCAGATTTTATCTGCGTTTACGAGTACTTATCTTTAACAGTAATTTTAATTAATAGAAATACTTTGTTATTCCCCCATTACCTTCGCTTGTTTCCTGTGGCGTTGCGTCAATAGCCTGCCAGCCGCCATATCCAGCCGGAAGATCCGGTCTCGACATCCACACGTCGTTCCACACGTGGAAATTCCTGGGTGCCGGAGAAAAAAAACATGGTCATAAAGTACAGATTATGCAAGAAACTGATTATCAGTTTTATGTTCTGTTGATGTATAGCACACTGATACAATAATACAACTTATCCATGTCGACTGAATCTTCTTGGAGTCAGACATAGTGTTACATATTAGAATGTAAGATGCCAGTACATAGTCGAACATCCACCAAAAGTAGGTCATAATTAAATTGATTGGTTTTCATTAAAAAAAAAAATTCTAAAAAGAGCTATTTCACAAAACGAACTCTGGTTGTCGCAATGTGGCGAATTTGAATTTCTAGTTTCGTACGGGTTCTGGCGTGTTGCAACTCGCCGTAAAGTGGACGAGTTTGCCGCGCAATTGTTTCAAGGCGACATTTGTTCGAGTTCTCTTCAACATATTGGTACGATATGCGTACTATATATTTTCGACAATCGAAGACCGCTTCGAGAATGTACGAGTGTGGACGAGTATGTACGACTTGTGAAGACATGTGCACGAGTAGATGTCGTAGGCAAGTCTTCCAAACTCGCAGCAAACTCGTGTTATGTCGTAGAACGATAATATACGGCGAAAGACTACGGCATGGGAAAACATGTCTACGGAATGTGTTCGAGAGTGCGCGAGATTCCTTCGACATGTCTTCGACACGTGTACGAAAAAAAGTCGTTTTAAAATTCTCGCCACTACTTGGAGAGTTCTGGCGACATAAACGCGATTTGCAACTCGCCAGAACTCGTAGCTCAAATACGCCACAGTTCGACGGGGCCTTCAGAAAGGTTATTTTCTGTAAACGGCGTGTCACCTGTGTATTTTCAAGTGTCTTGACACCTTGAACACGACAACATGTGGTCATGTCAAAATCGCGAACGCATTCTGCGCTTTTTATCGGTGACTACTATCAAGTGAGATGCATGTTCTTAGAAGTACCCACCCACACCCCCACCCCCATCCATCCACACCCCCACCCCCACAACACACACCAACCACCACCCACCCCCACACCAACCACCGCCCCCCCACCCCCGGCATAGATATTAATAATAATTATATTTAATTTTTAAATTAATAAATGCATCTCAAATTAACTTTTGGGTCCGAGAAGTTTTCTTATAGTGTCCGAAAAATCTAGGGTCCAATTAGTCTCCTAATATTGGTGGGAACCAAAAAATCTGGGGTCTGACTAGTCACGTATCCGATCATGATGGCCGTCTGTTTAGGTAATTTTTAAATGACATCTCAATGTTAATTTCAACGCCGATTGTCTTTTTTAAAAGACATTTCTTGTTATTATTAATATTGTTCTCAAGCTGCAGGAATTCTCTCTATCTCTTTTTTAGCAGTGCTGGGCCCGGCGCATACGAAGATAGCAACACAGATCTTAATTTAAATGTTTAATATTTAATTATGTACGTTTCTGTTGTTAGCAGCGCCCTCCTTAAACCTTGGCCAATCTTATTGACCAAGGATTCGTTATTTTAAGCCATGTATCATGTATGCCTTTTGCCTTATTAACATTTGTTAACTCTTAATAAGCCCCATTTTTATTGCATGTTTTATACAAAATGGAAAGACCCAGTTATCAACCTTTTAAAGTGTATAAAATATTGTTGCAATTATTGAGTCAATGCAATCATTATTTGTTGCTTTTTAGATGATGCATAGTTTCATTATATCTAGATATCTGGTACTAGGCGACAATACATGAAGATAACACGGTCAGTTACTTCTCAATATTACTTGAAATGTAAATTTTAAAACTATTCATTTGACAGTGTCGCGAAAATATGTAATATTATATAATCTACATTAACGTATGCACGCTTAATGTTCTTTTACTGTACCTTTCCTCTAAATCAATATGTTGATTTATATGATTGCATTTTATAATAATACACAAGTTAATTATACATTTAAAGCTAGTCAAAAATATTTTGCGGTTACGATTCGCTACCAACTATGATTCGATACTAATGGTAGACATTTCTAAAAGAATTTCAAAGGCATTTCTGTGATAAAGGTAAATAAATGTTAAATAAATATTTGAGTACCATTACAAACAAAAGTGTTACATGTTAACTTACCTAGAATCGAAACACGTAAAAATCCACAACACAAACTCGCTTATGTAAATGTCAGGAAGTATACTATGATGACGTAATAATATCAGCGCATGCGCACTCAAAAACGAGTGTGTCATTCCAAAGCGGAAAATGGCCAAAATTTAAAACTCGACACAATGACACACAAAATGACTCGAGTTTGACGGCAACTTGGACCACATATTTTTGGTTATTTTATGTTATGTTTTAGACAAAAATATGCAAAATGAAGGTGATTTATACTTTTGACAAGTGAGGACGTCCTCACTGTGCGAGTGAGACCCCACTCGTTGGTGTGCTGAAGTTCTCAGTGTCCCGCACGCACACACACACACGCACGCACGCGCACACGCACACACACACACACACACACACACACACACTTATATTCATTCACTAACACGGTCTCAATCTTTGTCTGCTGCACTTTCTCTCCATTTATTGCAATCTCCCCTAACTCATCACTATAGTGTACATTAATGACTGTAATGGTAGAAGCTTATTGTGTCCTTTTTTCACCGCCCATTGTTTCATTTTTCTGTTCATGTCGCAGACCTCGCTTAGGGTGAGTGATGGTTCTGGTTTCTTCGTCTTCGGCGCTTCTTCTGTTGGGATGGATTCATCGTTTGACATCCACTTGCTGCGTCGTCGAAGTACATCTAATACAACAGGATCAAAATGAAATGCAATTCTACAATAAATATAACTTACACACTTTCGTTTTCTTTTTCAGTAAAACTAACTACAATTAACTTATCATTTTAGTTTTTAAATTCTTACATTCTTACATATAAAATTATTGTCTTGAAATGCGGACAGAGAAAATTAATATAAATTGACTTTTACACATTAAATCAAGTTATAATTATTTTTGAACATAACCGTTCAGATCGTTTTCATGGGCAACTAATCGTACAGTCTAAGTTTGACAATTTGCAACTAGTCGTACAGTCCAGTCACGTTGGGTGGTTGCACAAAATGTTTGATTTCTCCGCGCAAAACTTATTCTCTTTAATTAAATGAATACTGCTTGACTTGTTAGTGATGTATTTATCAGTTTTTTACACAAAAATACACCAACAACCATAATCACAATGAAATATACGGCTACAAACAAAATTATTTTTATTTAAAAAATCGAAACACTAAATGATCACGTCTGCTAAAACAAGTACTCTTAAAATACTAGGTATGACCGACAGAATATATTTACGTTATGTCATTATTTACGTTATATACATATACATATTTACGTTATGTATATGGTTTCGGGAAGCTTAATTTTATTTATATTCTGCTTGTAGTAAAATAAAAAATAAAAAATGTGTGTCACTTGCTGCGTTTTCTGCTGTTTGCAACTAACTGATCTTCGGCGTACAGATCAACAACTTCCGGTTTAACTCACTTTACGCGTATACACTGTGTGAAGACGTCTCGGTTGAGCGTCATGTTTACACAATACATTGTATTGCAGTTCTAAAAGTGCAATACAAAATGATACAGAAGTCCAACCTTACAACATAATTTCATTTAATAATAGAAAGTAGTTTACAACAGAATGTTTGATAATAGATAATACATTAATATATATAATGATAATTATGCTGCGAATACAGACTCAAACGTGACTAAAAAGGAGACATACAGTGTAAGAAAAATGAGCAAGCAAACTTGAAGACAATGTAACATTTTTATTCAGACATGTCAATAAAAACAGCAACAACAAAAACAAGAATCATGATGTTGTTGACCGTTAGTGATAACTATGCATGAATGTTTGCATTCAATTGCAAATTAAGAAAGAAATCCATATTGAAGCACTGTATATGATCTTACTTTCTAATTTTATTGGAACACGTTACCAAGATTTAAATCTCGCCAACAAATCCAAACCAAATAGTTCGATATTGATTAAATTATACTATTTGTATTCAACAGAAACAACTGTATAAACAGGATTTCTTCCACCCATCTAAATTAAACTTGGATCACACCGATGTTGTCGTAAGGTACAAATTTTAAAGCCACGTCGTCGTCGTCATCAACTGCCGACGTCGGCGGCGTGTACGTGACGTCAGTGGCGACCACGATGGTGTCCTGCATAAATGCAAGTACCGGTAAAGAGCGATGAAATACAAAACTGGAATTCTGATTCATACAATGGACATGTAGAAGTAGTTAGCTCGAATACAACAGCATGAGAATCAAACCTCTTCAAATTTTACTATAGTAATTTATATTATGACATTTAACGAAAGTTGAAAAGAACCTTTGATGGAAACGCGTATTCCGTGAGTTATTTAGCTAAAAGATATTTAATCTTGACATTATTTTCAAAAACACTGTCGAAATGTTTAATATACCCGGTACGTATATAATAAGCTGAGATGAAGATCTCAGTCAAAATAATTTTTAGTATTTTCAATGTTGTGTTTATAATTTTCTACCCGATTGTATCCATTGTATCATTTTAGTTTCCATAGGGAAAGATCCAGAGCAAAATAGCAGGGTGCTACACCCTGCTTCATTTTGGTTCCCCCTGCTGCCCCACTGGGCTGGTCAACACAGAAATGTGTAATATATTTTGGAAACTCAATATATTTTTGCAAATATTCACTGGCAAATGAATATAATTTGTTTTAAAACCATTATTGGACGTATTTAATTGCTAAATCCTTGGATTTACCCTTTAATTAGAAAATGTCAATCTGCTTGCCATCCTACTCCTTCTGAGCAGCACCCTGTACCTTCTGAGCAGCACCCTGTACCTTGAGCAGCACCCTGTACCTTCTGAGCAGCACCCTGTACCTTCTGAGCAAGCAGCACCCTGTACCTTCTGAGCAGCACCCTGTACCTTCTGAGTAGCACACTGTACATTGAGCAGCACCCTGTATCTTCTGAGCAGCACCCTGTACCTTGTGCAGCACCCCGTACCTTCTGAGCAGCACCCTGTACCTTGTGCAGCACCCTGTACCTTCTGAGCAGCACCCTGTACCTTGAGCAGCACCCTGTACCTTGTGCAGCACCCTGTACCTTCTGAGAGGCACCCTGTACCTTCTGAGAGGCACCCTGTACCTTGTGCAGTACCCTGTACCTTGAGCAGCACCCTGTACCTTCTGAGCAGCACCCGGTACCTTGAGCAGCACCCTGTACCTTCTGAGCAGCACCTGTACCTTCTGAGCAGCACCCTGTACCTTCTGAGCAGCACCCTGCACCTTGAGCAGCACCCTGTACCTTGACCAGCACCCTGTACCTTCCGAGCAGCACCCTGTACCTTGAGCAGCACCCTGTACCTTCTGAGCAGCACCTGTACCTTCTGAGCAGCACCCTGTACATTGAGCAGCACCCTGTACCTTCTGAGCAGCACCCTGTACCTTCTGAGCAGCACCCTGTACCTTCTGAGCAGCATCCTGTGCCTTCTGAGCAGCACCCTGTACCTTCTGAGCAGCACCCTGTACCTTGAGCAGCACCATGTACCTTCTGAGCAGCACCCTGTACCTTCTGAGCAGCACCCTGTACCTTGTGCAGCACCCTGTACCTTGAGCAGCACCCTGTACCTTCTGAGCAGCACCCTGTACCTACTGAGCAGCACCCTGTACCTTGAGCAGCACCCTGTACCTTGAGCAGCACCCTGTACCTTCTGAGCAGCACCCTGTACCTTCTGAGCAGCATCCTGTGCCTTCTGAGCAGCACCCTGTACATTCTGAGCAGCACCCTGTACCTTGAGCAGCACCATGTACCTTCTGAGCAGCACCCTGTACCTTCTGAGCAGCACCCT
Source organism: Congeria kusceri (assembly GCA_027627225.1). NCBI lineage: Eukaryota > Metazoa > Mollusca > Bivalvia > Myida > Dreissenidae > Congeria > Congeria kusceri. Next base: position 29,819,180 of record CM051036.1, read on the forward strand.
GTACCTTGTGCAGCACCCTGTACCTTGAGCAGCACCCTGTACCTTCTGAGCAGCACCCTGTACCTACTGAGCAGCACCCTGTACCTTGAGCAGCACCCTGTACCTTGAGCAGCACCCTGTATCTTCTGAGCAGCACCCTGTACCTTGAGGAGCACCCTGTACATTCTGAGCAGCACCCTGTACCTTCTGAGCAGCACCATGTACCTTCTGAGCAGCACCCTGTACCTTCTGAGCAGCACCCTTGAGCAGCACCATGTACCTTCTGAGCAGCACCCTGTACCTTCTGAGCAGCACCCTGTACCTTCTGAGCAGCACCCTGTACCTTGTGAGCAGCACCCTGTACCTTGTGCAGCACCCTGTACCTTCTGAGCAGCACCCTGTACCTTCTGCAGCACCCTGTACCTTCTGAGCAGCACCCTGTACCTTGAGCATCACCCTGTACCTTCTGAGCAGCACCCTGTACCTTGTGCAGTACCCTGTACCTTATGAGCTGAGCAGCACCCTGTACATTGAGCAGCACCCTGTACCTTCTGAGCAGCACCCTGTACCTTGTGCAGCACCCTGTACCTTGAGCAGCACCCTGTACCTTCTGAGCAGCACCCTGTACCTTCTGAGCAGCACCCTGTACCTTGAGCAGCACCCTGTACCTTCTGAGCAGCACCCTGCACCTTCTGAGCAGAACACTGTACCTTGAGCAGCACCCTGTACATTCTGAATAGCACCCTGTACCTCCTGAGCAGCATCCTGTACCGTCTGAGCAGCACCCTGTACCTTCTGAGCAGCACCCTGTACCTTCTGAGCAGCACCCTGTACCTTGAGCAGCACCCTGTACCTTCTGAGCAGCACCCTGCACCTTCTGAGCAGCACACTGTACCTTGAGCAGCACCCTGTACCTTCTGAATAGCACCCTGTACCTTGAGCAGCACCCTGTACCTTCTGAGCATCACCCTGTACCTAGAGCAGCACCCTGCATTTTGTGAGCAGCACCCTGTACCTTCTGATCAGCACCCTGTACCTTGTGCAGCACCCTGTACCTTCTGAGCAGCACCCTGTACCTTGAGCAGCACCCTGTACTTTCTGAGCAGCACCCTGTACCTTCTGAGCAGCACCCTGTACCTTTTTGATTCTAGATCTTTCCCTATATACGTTTGCTCGAGTGAACAATCGTATAATATTATACGCGTACACATGTACGCACTTAAAATTCACTTTAACACATTAATGTTCATACAGCGTAAGTTACATAACTCCGCCTACCTGCACGAGCTTGATTGTAGCATTCTTTATGGTCACCTCCTTCGAAAGTGGAAGAATTATCCCCCTTGAGCCGTACTCTGCACGAAACACAATACTATACGTTGACGTTTGTTCTTTCTTTTCTGTATTTGAGGCGTGTCGTGGAAAACGGGGCTTAATGTATGCGCATGATGTTTCAAGAAAGTCTCTTCTAATCAGGGACGACACTTTCGCACATTCATTAAGCCCGGGTTTCCCCGACCACGCCACATTTATGCTTTTGTTTGTTAGCCTTCAACTTTGCTAAATTAGCGTTTTATCCTGTTCAGATATTTGATCTCAACATTTACACGTAATAACGTGAACAAACAAGAAATTCGCGAATAACATACCTCTTGCTTATTGTTTTGGTTTTCGTTAACAACGGTTATCAATATTTAGAAACACACTATGCTGAACTTTGCAACATATATCTTTAACGTTCATTCATTTAATTGTTAATGTGCATGTAATGTATTTCTAAATGTAACAAGATTAATATACTGTAAGTGTTACCGTTCAGTTTGGGAATCAGGTACATATCGAGAGCGTTCTTGATCAGGAAGTCAATGAACTGGTCCTGAAAATACACAGATATAAAATTGTATTTTTGTCCCTAAATGACCATATGGAATGTCCATTCTATAGATATATATGTTAAACACGTGAACATAAAGTATCAAAACCAATGGCGCACAACATTATTTAAATTGGGAAGGAAAAAATTAAAGACTTAAATACGACTCACGTCCCTAGTAATGATCATATGGCCGTGATGATATTCTGGTCTTATGACTACGAATAAAATACAAAGATGATATGTAACAACCGATTTCATTGGTCAATTGTTTAGGTCAAGACTAGTTTTGAGATTTAGATCTTTCGCAAACGCGGGATCTGAGCTACATAAAATGAAAGAAATGAACGGAAAATATGCCAAATGACTGTTTCCATGAGAATATATAGAAAGCCAGACGTATGGTTATTTACAAATAAATAAACCTGTACACAGCCATTGTACATGTTGCAGGACTGTAATGACAATTGAGGCGTGTCATGGGAAACACTTGCTGAATGCATGTATGCATGTGCATACAGTGTAGTCCCGGATTAGCCTGTGCAGTCGCACAGTCTAATCCAGGACAACACTTTCCGCCTACAGTGGATTTATTTTTAGAAGAGACTTCCTTGAAACAGAAAATACCATAAAAGCGGAAAGTGTCGTCCAGAATCAGCCTGTGCGGACTGCACAGGCTGATCCGGGACGACACTTTACGCACGTGCACTAAGCCCGGTTTCCCACGACACGCCTCAAATATATAAAGTTTTGGCGTATTATTCCTTACGACAGCGTTTTACAAAATGATGCTTACGCTGATTGGACCCACTTCCGAACGAACAGTTTTGAGATTCAAGCTGAAAACAGAAAGTTATCATGCATGTTAAACATTGCAATCGTTGTGCTAGATCTACATGTATATGTTTACTCTGAATTAAGAGTTATTAATCCATGAACTCGAATAAAACGCACCAAAAGAACGAAATGAATCAAAAGAACTGAACGGTGCAATTTGCGAAAATTAGTAACATAAAAATAATACTTACACGTATAATCATTATTTAAGAAATAATTTTCGATTATCGTTGTTTATCGGCCAATACACAACGATTTGGAGTTCTGATGCGTAGGTTAAATAGCCACGTATCAGAACTACGAAGAGTTGTTTATTGGCCGATAAACAACGATAATGCGAAAATTATTTCGATTCTAATATGATTTGACAAATACCTTTGCAATTGTAATTAGAGCTATGTTTTACTCAGAATCGTTGTTACTCAGGATCGGGACTACTACCGTTGTTACTCAGGATCGGGACTACTATAGAAAAATTAGCGAGTATCATGTTATAATTATGTTTCATTCACATATCAATGTTTATGGATGACATATAATATTGGTGTGTTTGTTTATAACTACTGGCACACACACTCGATGTTAGCCTTTGTTTGGTGCCATGCCTACATATATTAGTTTTGTATTGATATGGCAACGTTTAGTGCATTTATACTGCAGAATGTGTATGAATGTTTGTGGATATCTCAGCCTTTGGTAGATTGATGTCAATGTTTTTTGTCAATTTTGTCAAAGTCCGTGCATGGGTTGTATTGAGACAATAAGGACATTTAAACTGAGCCATACGAAGTGTTGATGGTATAAAGTATATACTGGGCTGGTATTCACAAAGCTCCTAAGGGAAATCTTAACTTAAGTTGTGCTTAAGTGAAAATTTCAGATCAAATTGTATATGTGAAATCCAATTATTTATATAAAAAGAAGGCTGCAACACTAAACATATAAGCAATATTTACACGTTTACAACATTTTAATGTCAAAAGACCTGTACACGAAACAGCCCGAGACTTAAGGAATTGTATGAATGTAAGAAATTTATTTAAGATTTCCCTAAGGAGCTTTGTGAATACGGGCCCAGGGCTGCTCAGCGTGTGTTTGTTGCTCAGCAAGTGTTTTGTTGAAAGAAAACGACAACACACTGTTCTGCACATACTTCAAAGATGCGATCTTAGCACGTAAAATTGCATCTGTTATCGAAACGTCTGCTTGGAATGACATGTTCTGGAATAAAATACGGTACTATCTTTAAACGTGCAATGTCAGATTTTTTGGATAATAATACGATTTTTTGTAGTCTTTCGAAGATAACATATGAAACTAAAATAACGCAAGGGAGATACTACTTAAACTGACTGAAAGCGGGGGTTGAATAAGTATTTTATACACCGGAATGTTTGCAATTTCAAATGCATAATGTATTTAAATTTTATGGTCGAAATTGAAGTACATTTTAACAACACATTATTAACTAATCAATATAATGAGGAAAACTTTGATAATACATGTAATTACATTTTTGTTAGGTCTAACGTATCAAGGAATATCAAAAACATTTGACATTTTACATCGAACGTACCGCGTTGAAAGCAACGAGCAAAGCCTCGCCCTCGTTTGTCCCCGGTTTATGGACATAGAGTTCAATTGCTCCTGAGGAATTAACACCAACACCGGCGGAAGTGACGCTCATGACAGGTGCAACGCCATTGTGCAAGCGCAGATCTACAAGACTGTTCGGGTACTTTTGTCCAATCTGGAAGAAAACACATTTGAGAGGGTGTTTTATTTAATAATCATTTCATGTCTTGCGGCCTAACCACGGTCTGTAATAACTGGCGCCACCTCTTTTTGGAGATGCATTGGAAAAAAGAGCCAATTATACTTCCGAGGTGGCGCTAATGACAGGAAGTAGTAAGAAAAAGTAAACAGTGATAGAAGGTGAGAAAAAGAGATGGTTTTATATGTTTATGACAATTTTAGACACTGTTTTAAACATCGGATAATGTAATTGCGATTCGGAAACAATTTTACCTTCCAACAATGTAGAGAAATATGAAGTAACAACACATTTCAAAACGTGAGGAGTTTTATAATTCGTGACATGGTGGAAACTGAACCAGCTAATTTATGAGTTAACGTGTTAAGACATAATTTACACACAATTAGAACATTAATGGCATAAAATAATTCCTTTCGAAATGTATTATTTGCTGCGTTATCAAAAATGTTGGTTTGTGGTCGATTAAACATGATTATCTTGCATTTCTACGTAAGAGGTGGAACCAAAACAATGGAGGTGGCTCCCAGAACAGGAGGTGGAGCCGATGCATATTATACAGTTTGAGGAAAAAGACATATTTTCATTCTACGTTTCGTGACTATAAGCATGATAATCATTTTGACCGTTTAAATTGTCACACCTATCAATTAAGCAACTTATCTTTTGTAGAACTTATATACAGTTAATCTTAACAAGTCTGCAAATTCAAGTAAGTTGTGCGACTCTTTGAGGTGAATACACCATGTGCGTTGTGTTATATGTAAGAAATAATTTCGATTTATCGTTGTTTATCGGCCAATAAACAACGATTTGGAGTTCTGATGCGTATGCATTAAACCGTTAGCCCGAGTTGTTGAATAGCCCCGTATCAGAAAGACAAAGAGTTGTATATTGGCCGATAAACAACAATAATGCGAAAATTATTTCGATCATACTGAACAATCTCGACTTTCTTCTTAAGCCAGATAGTCAAACTGATAAAATCAATAGTACTACCCAATAGACAGTCAGGTGTTCGGTACTAATCGGAAATCTTCCGAAGATTTTCGGCTGCTATCAATTTTATCTGATGATCAATACGGCCTTTTCTAAGATTCAATCGGTAATAAATTTTACGCTTTCATACCCTTAACAATTTAATCTGGCGCAGTGTTTTTGCAAGAGCATATCAGTGAGCAAGAGATAAAGGGACACACTTCTGTTTTTATTAACCAATTTTTTTAAAAGAAAAAATGAGATTTCGTATGTCGTTGGGCCGCCATAGTGGCGGCGTCAACTTTTCATTTAATGCATTTTGTTCGAAAAATTTGGATTTTGTGGAAGTTCCATGTTTCTTGTTCAATTTTATTCTTTATTGGAAAATATTGAGGTTAACAAGTATTCCATAGTCTTTAATAGTAACAACAAACTACAACAACAACAACTACTACTACTACCTACTAATACTACTACTACTACTACTACTATTACTACTACTGCTAATAATAATAATAATAATAATAATAATAATAATATATAAAAAAAAAAAAAAAAAAAAAAAAAAAAAAAATAATAATAATAATTATTATTATTATTACTATTATTACTATTACTGTTGTTGTTAACTACATTTTGTGAGACCACAAGCTCTGTTTGGCAATAAATAAGAAGTGACCACGGAAAATTACGACAATTTTCCATTATGACATATTGGGGATTGCACAAGCAAATTATTTAGTGGCCCCATTTGTCACCTTCGCCTATCCGTGGAGACCAGGTATAGAGCCCCTTTTCAGACAAGTTTGCGCACCCTTGTCAAAACATCTACACTTTGGCACTTACGACTCAACAACATAATTAAAAAAACAATTAGGACAGCACCCATGTATAATGATCGTTATCAGCTGATTATACCACCGACACATATAGTGCCTGCACGATCCCATTTTTATTTGTTATATCATGCTTTAATCAATATAGAAACTTTAAGTTAAATCATTTAAAGTTATAAATTGTAATGGTTACATTATCAGAACTTTGTAATTTCAGTTATTCTAGCTTGTTTTGTCTTAATTTAACAAAGGAATTATTATTAAGAGTATTAAAACAACTGTTTATTTTTCCTTTGTTTCTTTCATTAATTTCGGGCATTATGCAGACGTTTTGTTTTTGGATCACAATAGGAATAGCGTAGGAAGCTCATTAATATTGGGGCCGCGGAAGGGGTAGGTACGGGACGGGTGGGTACGGAAGGGGTGGGTACGGGAGGGGTTTCCCCTCCGGAAGATAATTTTTTAATGTCGATGTAATACACTGCTTTTCCTGCATTTCTTCTGCTAATAGTGGTGATTCAAGATTCACAGTTTGATAATTTATTTCATTATTTATTCGTCATATAAATTCTTAAATGGAATAAAGACGTGTGTTTCAACTGTAGTATTTATTTAAATCTCTTAATTATAGCATGTAACAACAATTAAAAACATCATCTAATAACAATGTAACAAGGATAGGTATCAAACCACTGATACTGCTCGGTGTTATGATGCCTTGGATGATCGTTTAGGAAAATTAACATTTCTAATTCAAAATGTCGATGTTGGTTTGTAACATCCATTTAAATGAACTTGGGATTTTTCTTGGCAAAATTATATTTACTGGCCAAAACATTTACTGGTTATTGTTTTGTAAATAATGTGTAGTCATCTGTAGGCTTAAAGCATAACAGTGGTAATTTCATCGTGATTCAACTAGAGTTACAGCAGTTATCCGACAATGACAATTCCCATTGTGGTATCTAACCTCGCGTTTCAATACGAGCTGGTTTATCGATCAGGGTCGCGGCCCCGTGTCTATTGCAGCCGCGGCCCCAATCTAAATGCAGCCAGTGAGAAATCTTCCTTAAGTAAAGATGATTTTCGAAAATAATTGTTGATGCTCTCCAAAATATTGGAGCCGCGACCGCCGCTCCTGCGGCCCCTGCTCCTACGCGCCTGTATTAAGGCATAATTTCTTATCTTTAATTAAACAATAATTGAAAGGATGTTTTCTGCTATCAATTAACAGGCATATACAGTACTCTGGACTTTCTCAATGTCAACTATAACGTTAGTGCATTGTTATAAAAAAAACAAACATCTAAATTTCCTTCTGGATTTCATTACCTAAAATAAGCTAAAACTGCAGATTATAAGGTCTACGATACCAAGATTCTTATCTGTTTATGACCCCCCCCCCCCAAAAAAAAAAGGCCGCGGGGAACATATACTCCTAGAACGGTACCAACTCGGTATCGTTCGACAACGCTCGTTTATTTCCATATTGAGTCACGGAAATGAATTTTAAACTATAGGTACCTCATTTAAGTCTAAATTCCCCCGCCTAAAATTTTAAATATTAAACGAAATTAACACCACTCGAACAAGCAAAGAATGAATTTTCCAATTCCGTCTGTACTTTTCTGACAAACAAGGGGAAGTTAATTTTTTTATACTATAAAGTTGAAAATGCACCACATTTCCGACTGAGATTCTATTGATTGCTATAGGAAATAGGGTGATGTGACAAAAGTGCAAATTCCCCCGCCTAAATTTTAAAATTTTAAAATAAAATAAAATAAATGGTACCATGTTAAAGAGCATAAAATTCTCTTTCCAAATCCGTCTGTACTTTTCTGAGAGTAACAAAAAATAAGGAAGTTACGGCAAATAATATTTAACGCTCCCTATTAAATCAATGTAAATTTTACGTGAGAAGTATCGAATTTTGCGCCGCGCTGAGAAGCGAGATTGTTGCACATGTCTAAAATGATTTGACATATTTTTGCAATTGTAAATTGTAATTGGAACTGTTTTTTACTATGCTCCGCTCAGTATCGGGACTTCTTTTTGCGTTGTTTATTGGGTAGTTAAAAAACGATAATTTTGTTATTTGTCTATAGAAAAATTAGCGAGTATCTTATTAGAATTTGGTATAAAGGCAGGTAGTGACTGATTGTATCCTATATCGAGCACTTACTGCAGGGATGAACGCGCCAATGCATTGTGGGATGACGCCTGCACACGTCGTGTTCAGTACGCCCCTGGCACTTGCAGGCAGCTGGAAATAGGATCCAAGACACAATATGAACATGAATTAAGTGATTAAAACACAGTTGAAGCATTTCTGATTACCCGATCAACAACCTAGTTTGAACATGAATTAAACGAACCAAATCAGGAATTATGTTTGCGTAGTCCTGAAGAATTTTTAAAGCGATCAAGTGCAGTTAACGTTGAACAAATTTCAGGAAAAGTTTGGTAAACGTGTTCGCTGTCTTGTATAATGCAACTTGCAATTACTCATACATAAAATTCTACATTCAAATGTTTCAGTTGAAAAGCTGTCCATATGTATTTATAACATAACTTGAAAGTAATGAACATGTAATAAACCTACTTTAGTCATCCACCTTCCACAATATTATTGTAAAATACTTATTATAAGTATTTTGCCCTCTTTACAGTGTTTTCCCCGTTTCCTGCTCTTTATTAAAAGCAGGGGAGATCACTGCGAGTAGTTACTTGCCGTTTGAAGATGTAATGCACCTATCAATATTTTTCCGCCAGAGGGTGACGGCGGGCTGACCCAGAGGATTTGACTAATTTATTTTTTGTTTGGGGTCTAATTCCCCACCCTAGAGCCAAGCATTTTTGTCGGTGTTGGTGATGCTTGGTGTATCAAGTGGGGCCCAATATTACCAGGACCCGGAATCATTCGGCGTGTCAAATTCCCGCCTGTCGGAAATCGCTTCAGTCTTAAGTCTAGTATATGCCCGCCGCTTCCACCGGCGGAATACTGATAGGTGCATAATACTTACATCAGACGCTGTAATGTTGTACTGCAGGTAGTAGTTCCTCTGAGCCGCGGCGGCCAGGGTGTTGAACACGAAGTCCGAGACCCACAGGTACACCATCCGGTCAGCATCCCCGGTCTCAGGCATGGAGGGGGCGGGGAAGGGGGCCTCCTCAGAGGGCGTGGCCTTCCAATATATCTCACCCTAGCAAGCAGAAAAAAAGTGTTTACACTATAAAAGCCGAGAGGCTATTAGACAACAATTTACGACACTGGTTTGAACATTTGCTATATATTACTTTTACATTAAGTTTAGCAAGGCTCTGTTTGCAACAGTATCTTTAAGCACAATCTTTCTTCTTAAAGTTAAATTAAACAATAATTATCCCTTGCAAAATCTTTAGATTTTGTAACATGCATGTATTTAATACAAACAGAAGGCTGTGAAGTGTATTTACCACTTAATTCGAGAAGAATTGACATAAAACCTTAAATAACTTTTATGACATGTATAAAAAAAAAACACCGCAGTAGGCTATTATATGGTAAACTGTATGACACTTTATGACACTAAAAGTCTTCAATAGCTGAGACACAACCCTATAAGCATATCTATATGCAGTCATACCTTATGAGCTGTCTCCAGATAGGCCGATGTGAACACGGGCGCCTGTAGCATCCTGTAGTCCAGTAGAAACTTGTCGAATGTCACAGTCACTGCGGGAGACAGACCATATTAATGTCTCTGTATTGCAACATAACCTAACGATTTGTCGACATATTTTAATCAGTGCTCTTTACATTATAGGATCATATTTTAGGTTTATTGCATACTTGGATAGGACTCCTGTATACAAGAACATGGGCGTAGCTTGGTCCCAAAATATGTGTAGGCCACTTAATATGTTGTCATATGTGGCCAGTATATGGGGGAGTGCGTTTCCCCAGCATTTGTTTTATTTTCGGCAGTTGTTGGAGATGATATTGGTATATTTTTGAACTATTATCACGAACTTAGTTAAATGAGTCAAACAACAAAAATTGAGCTGAACAGTCATTTAGATCCCCACACATCCTCACCCCCTGAAACTTTCGATTTTATTGCAGATTTGTCATTTCTATTTTTCATAATTTTTGAAAAAAATGTGTGGGCCGCGGCCTACATGGCCTAAAAGAAGCTACGCCGCTTAAGAAGTTCTATATAATCTATAACTGTTTCTTCCAGTTCAATACACTGAAATAAATAAGGGTCTAAATAAGCTACATCTATTTCTAATAATGTGTCAATATTGATTAAAATAAAAACGCTGACAGCGTAGAAAGACTTTTGGTGACAAATGAAACCAATAGTGCGTTGTTTGCTAAAAAAGGAAACATTGGTTTGAATGAAGTTCAATTTCCCACATTTAAACTTGATAATATGGCTTCTTATTTAAAAGTATACGACATCAAAATATAAGTTTATTTGTAAGTGAAGAACAAATATTGTTCAAGCTTATTATCTAATGCAAAAGGAATTAGCAACGCAGATTAACCGATAAAGCGCGGTAATAATAGGAGCATGGACTGTTAGTGATTCGTAGCCTACTGTGTCAAAAGTAGGTCATACGATGCGTGCTGTCGATTTTCCATACTACAGTTTAAAATTAATACATTGCAATAATTTGTTGTCAAAATATTCGGAATAAGAATCGATACAAGAAATATCACTTTCGCAACGAGTAAAAAACAACCGATGTAGCGCTTTAATTTAGCGGTCTGCAGTCAGGACACCCAGGTTAATAGTTCGGTTACATACCAGAAAATAGCGAAAATATGAGTGTCATTAGTTTGACGTAACATTTTTAATAAATTGACTATTTTAGAAACTGTAATTGTAATAAATCACATGATATATATATTATCATACACATGACATACATTATCTTAAATAATTAAAAGGTAAGAAAACAGGCGAGAATATTTGCTGTTTTGAAGTAGGACCTTTTCAGGTTTCGATTTACTGACTTGTAGCCTGCAAAGAAAAGAAGTAGTTTTCCGCGATACCTGTTTTGAAAATTACTCTCTCAAAAGACCGTTGGCTTCCGCCAACAGTCTAAGGCCAATATTTACAGATATCAGGGGCGGATCCAGGATTTCGGGTTGGGGGGGGCATAAACAACTTTTGATCGTGCAGTTTTAATCCCTTTATGTTGTCGTTGGGTGTGCAGTGATCAGCTACAGATCCGTATCGAAGATATATAATAAATCTTTGAAAATCATCATCATCATCATCATCATCACCACCACCACCACCATCATCAAATGAACTTTGTTTCACTGAATAAATTAATATTTCACCGTATTATGTTCGAAAGACATGTTGGTCCATCTGTATGTCATGAATCTGTTTTGGCAGTAAATTGCCCTCGTTTGATGTTCCTGTCCACTAGATACGTATTTGACATTCAATGTTATATATATCAGGAACATCTTTAAACATGTAAAATCCGTAGTTGACTAAATTCAAACACACACGCATCGAAAATTATTTGTATTATTCAATTACCAAATTGTAATGGTCTCTTTTCGAAGTGAATGTCACGTAAATAACTCGCACGTTCACGGTCAGGCTCATCCATTGTCTTCAAATGTGCTATCAACTGTGCTTTTTTTCTTCATAGAACCGAATAAACGGACAGACAGATGAACATAATGTTTTTACACAAATGATTGTGAAAGATACTCGTATAATTGCGTGGTGAAATAATACGGCAAGTGAGTCAACGTTGCGGACACCCATCTACTTTTTCACTTTATATCTTTTATCATGAATGTGTAAATCAATATGACATTTGGTGTGATAGCTAATGGAACATTGAACAAAAAGTCTGTCGATTTAGATTTTTGAAAACTAAACTATTTGTTGACACAATGCTGTTTAAACTCGAAAGTTGTCATTAATATTACTTGACGTTCGACTTTAAATCATATTTATTTAAAAAGTATAAATGCTTTTTATGTGATGTCCTGTACCAACGGTGTACTGCATCTGGTATCTTTATATAATTTATGAATAACGGTATATATACCCATTGTCCATAGTTATCGTGTTCGATTAACTTTGGCGCTGATACTACAGTCTACGTAAGAAATTTTAGCAGGCGGGCTAGGTCGGGTATGTTTTACTGAATTTGATATATATTTTGTATAAAATAAAGCGAGCAAAGCGAGCAAAGAAAATTTAAGCATATTAATCCAGTTTATACCGTTTCAGTATACATGCCCAAATATGTATGTATGGTCCAATAGTTTTAGGGGGTGGGGCGCGCCAGGTGCGCCCCCCCCCCCTGGTTCCGCTAGTTTGATATGATAGTACCAACATGACCCTTACCAGGAATATCGGCTAGTTTTTTCTCGGCGTCAGTGTTGACAGCTTTTGTTGCCAGGCCGCACAACTGTTGATATAGAAATCACAGATTAAATTCTATGTTCATCAATTGTGTTTATTTGTTTTTAGTTTATTTATTTATTTATTTATTTATTTATTTGTGTTTATTTCTCCGGTCCCGGTCGGTACACGGTACTGTACGCAAGAGGCAAATTTAGTCCACCCGAAAACAAAAACAAAACTAGGCGTGTATAACCTGGGAAGGAAGCGCGTTCCTGATTGTCGACTCCACCATCCCCTTCAGCAGGTTGAGCAGCCAGGCGATGCTGCCGTGGAACTTAATGTCCACCCGGCCAACGGTACTGGCGCACTTCCGGGCGGAGACGCTGGGTCGGCCGCTGGAGTCTACGCCTGTACAAAACACGTTCTTAAATGTTGGCATGGACATGCGTTTATTTTAATTACACTATGACAACAATTCAGTTCATCATCATCTCTAGTTATACGTTCAAAAAGCAACCATCAAACAAATATAAACACCACCAGCAGCAATAACACCATTTACAAAACACATTCATCATCACCATCATCGTCGTCATCGTCGCCATCACTATCATATCATCATTATCATCATCCTCATCATCACCATCACCATCATCATCATCATCATCATCATCATCATCATCATCATCATCATCATCATCATCATCATCATCATTATCATCATCATCATCATCATCATCATAAGCATCATCATCATCATCATCATCATTATCATTATCATCATCATCATCAGCAGCAGCAGTAGCAGCAGCAGCAGCATCAACAGTAATCAGCCGTACTAACAGCAGAAGCAGCAGCATAAAGCTTCATAAAGCTAGTAAATTAAAACGGTAAAAAAAAACTTATAATAATAATATTACACCTGCAGATTAATACTAATACTAATACGATCGAAAGATACGATTTAGAACAATAACACTGACCCACTGTATATAAATATGTATATAGTTACTTAACTTACTTTTTTGTTTAAATACAATAAATATTTTATAGTTAATTACATTATTTGTATATCTAGGACAGGATCTTGTTGATGCTGCAAAAACTTGTAATAAAATCCCATTGCAAATGTTTAATGCAAATAAATATGAAACGTGTCGTTGACATAATGTATGTGTGCAGTCCGCACAGGCTAATCCAGGACGACACCATTCGCTTTTATGGTATTTTCTGTTTCAAGGAAGTCTCTTCTAAACATAAATCCACTCTAGGCGGAAAGTGCCGTCCTGGGTTAGCCTGTGCGGACTGCACAGGCTTACCCGGGACGACACTTTTCGCAGATGCATTCAGCCCGGGTTTCCCACGACACGCCTTAAATATGTTTAAACTAACACTGACCCATATCAATGTACAAATCGAAGCCGACACCGGAAACAGTAGCGGTGAAACTTCCGCTTCCTTTGATCACACGTCTGCAATAAATAGTGTCATTATGAGTATCAAACAAAACAGAAACACGATACAACCATTTTATGTTAATGTTTATAATACATTTGGGTAGCTTGTATTTTGAACTCCCAAATGTCACAAATTTAGTAAACACAGCTTTCATTCTGAATATGCGTACGTTCTCCATTCACATTTCATTGTAGAACAATTACATGTATAACAATTACCAGCAGTTTCTGTTCTGACTTCGTAAATGTTACCAACTGTTTCACGGTTTTTATATAACAAACAGTTATAAGACTCATGTGTGTCCTTCTTTATTACTTCTTCGTGAAAGAATCGTGTATTAAGAAAGTGCTGTTGTATTATTTTTTCTGTCCGATTTCTCGCTCGTGATAAGTTTATTATATATTTATCATTAATGAGAAAAGTAAAATATCCTGTTTTAACATGAAATCTGATAATACAGTTCATATCTTCTATAGTAAAGTATACTAAATATAATTATGTAAAGTTTATACAAAAGTACAAGTATACTATACTATTACTTACTTAAGTTGTATAATACTACACATGAACGATATTACACCCCACCACCCACACAGTATTTCAGGACGACACTTTCTGCTTTTATGGTATTTTCTGTTTCAATGAAGTCTCTTCTAGACATAAATCCTCTGCATATGCGGAAAGTGTCGTCCCGGATTAGCCTGTGCGAATTGTCGTCCCGGATTATCCTGTGCAGACTGCACAGGCTAATCCGGGACGACACTTTACGCACATGCATTCAGCCCGGTTTTCTCATGAATTGCCTCATATGTATATAGGTGCCGCTTGTCTTGTCAATGATTCAGATTAGCACGTGTACTCACGCCTTGTATCTGAAAGATCCGTCCACCTGGACCCCGGCTCCACTGGCTGTCCATTGCAGGCCTTGGCCGGGTACAAGTCCGATGGTGCTTTTGGGAGTGGTGAATGACGTCACTCGGATGCTACATGGAATACAGCCGTTGTATGATTGGTAAATGGAAGCAGGCGATACAATTCATACTTTGTTTTTAGAACATTTATGGTCAAAATGACATCTTAATAATGATTTCATTTCATATGATTACAATCTTATTCTCTATTCAAATGAGTTTTTTTTCACGATTTACTATAAGTGGGCTATACCAACTGATAACATGTGAAGTTGGACATTAAACTTCTACATTGATGACATTGGATAACATATTTGAAAACTGTATCTTAAAATAAACTCACATGCCTTACCATTATGTCTTCATTCAAATTTATCAGTTATTAATTCATTGTATATGGCCAGGCATAACTTCATTATGTAACGTGTCATATGTTAGCTAGAGAGAAGTGACTTTTGCATGTAATGTATGGGTCAATTTCATGAAATCACGTTATCTCTTTACCAACTTACTTGTTGACCCAGTAGCTAACCCCGCCAGCCCTTGACCTACTTACTTTTTAACCCAGTATCTAACCCGCTAGCCCTTAGTCCACCCAAGAGTTGATCCCGCTAGCCATTGATCCACTTACTTGTTGACCCAGTAGCCGACATCGCCAGCCCTTGACCCACTTACTACTTGACCCAGTATCTAATATCTCTAGCCCTTGGTCCACTTACTTGTTGACCCATGAGTTGATTCCGCTAGCAATTGATCCACTTACCTGTTGACCCAATAGCTGATCCCGCTAGCCCTTTACCCAATTACTCCTTGACCCCATGCTGACCCCGCCAGCCCTTTACCTACTTACTTGTAGACCCAGTAGCTGACCCGGCCAGGCCTTGACCCACTTACTTGTCGACCCAATAGCTGAACCCGCTATCCATTGACCCACTTACTCCTTGACCCCATGCTGACCCCGCTAGCCCCTGACCCACTTACTTGTAGACCCAGTAGCTGACCCCGCCAGCCCTTGACCCACTTTCTTGTAGACCCAGTAGCTGACCCCGATAGCGCTTGACCACGCACTTACTTGTAGACCCAGTAGCTGACCCCGATAGCCATTGACCCACTTTCTTGTAGACCCAGTAGCTGACCCCGATAGCCCTTGACCACGCACTCACTTGTTGGCCCAGTAGCTGACCCCGCTAGCCCTTGACCTACTTGGTGACCCAGTAGCTGACCCCGCCAGCCCTTGACCTACTTACTTGTTAACCCAGTAGCTGATCTCGCCGGCCCTTGACCAACTTTCTTTTAAACCCAGTAGCAGACCTCGCCAGTCCTTGACCCACTTACTTGATAACCCTGTACCTGACCCCGGTAGCCCTTGACCCAATTCTTGTAGATCCAGTAGCTGACCCCGATACCCCTTGACCATGCACTTACTTGTAGACCCAGTAGCTGACCCCGATAGCCCTTGACCAGAGGCCCAGATGAGGCGCATAAATTACGCCCAAATAATTGGAACTTACGGAGAAAATAAAAATTTGGGTGTACATTTACACACATTTTTTTTCGATGTTCGCGTACATAAATGACTGGAAGACCGAAACAGATATAAGTTTTGTCAAGCCTGCCTACCTGAATGTGCAGTTGATATGTTCAGTAGTCAGCAATAAAAGACTTAAAATGTTAAGAATAGTTACTTATAACATTCCCTGCATTATAAAAGATTATTATTATAATACTCTGGTCTTATGCTCATATCGGATTGCACTGTTGGATGTAAATTCACCCCACTTATCCCACAAAGAGTGTACTTTTACACCCACAAATTCTGAAGTAAGTGTACATTTACTCCTAATGTTTCAGAAGTAAGCGTACATTTACCTCCAGTACAAATATTCATCTGGAGCAGTGCCCTTGACCCACTTACTTGTTGACCCAGTAGCTGACCCCGCTAGCCCTTGATACACTTACTTGTTAACCCAGTAGCTGATCCCGCCAGCCCTTGACCCACTTAATTGTTAACCCAGTAGATGACAACGCCACTCATTGACCCACTTTCTTGTTGACCCAGTAGCTGACCCTGCCAGTCCTTGACCCACTTTCTTGTAGACACAGTAGATGACCCTGCCATCCCTTGACCTACTTACTTGTTGACCCAGTAGCTGACCCCGCTAGCCCTTGACTTACGTGTTGACCAGTAGATGACCCCGCTAGCGTTTGACCCACTTACTTGTTGACCCAGTAGCTGACCCCGATAGCCATTGATCCACTTACTTGTTGAACTAATAGCTGATCCCGCTAGCCCTTCACCTACTTACCTGTTGACTCGATAGCTGAACCCGCTAGCCATTGATCTACTTACTTGTTGACCAAATAGCTGACCCCGCTAGCCATTGATCTACTTACTTGTTTACCCAGTAGCTGATCCCGCATGCCTTTGACCCACTTACGTGTTGTCCCAATAGCTGACCCCGCTAGCCTTTGACCCACTTACTTGTTGACCCAGTAGCTGACCCCGCTAGCCTTTGATCCACTTACTTGTTGACCCAGTAGCTGATCCCGCATGCCTTTGACCCACTTACTTGTTGACCCAGTAGCTGACCCCGTTAGCCATTGATCCACTTAACTGTTGACTAAGTAGCTGACCCCGCTAGCGTTTGACCCACTTACTTGTTGATCCAGTAGCTGACCCCGCTAGCCTTTTACCCACTTACTTGTTGACCAAGTAGCTGATCCCGCTAGCGTTTGACCCACTTACTTGTTGACCCAGTAGCTGACCCCGCTAGCGTTGGACCCACTTACTTTTTCACCCAGTAGCTGACCCCGCTAGCCATTGATCCACTTACTTGTTGACCTAATAGCTGATCCCGCTAGCCCTTCACCTACTTACGTGTTGACTCGATAGCTGAACCCGCTAGCCATTGATCTACTTACTTGTTGACCAAATAGCTGACCCCGCTAGCCATTGATCTACTTACTTGTTTACCCAGTAGCTGATCCCGCATGCCTTTGACCCACTTACTTGTTGTCCCAATAGCTGACCCCGCTAGCCTTTGACCCACTTACTTGTTGACCCAGTAGCTGACCCCGCTAGCCTTTGATCCACTTACTTGTTGACCCAGTAGCTGATCCCGCATGCCTTTGACCCACTTACTTGTTGACCCAGTAGCTGATCCCGTTAGCCATTGATCCACTTAATTGTTGACCAAGTAGCTGATCCCGCATGCCTTTGACCCACTTACTTGTTGCCCCAGTAGCTGACCCTGCTAGCGTTTGACCCACTTACATGTGGACCCAGTAGCTGACCCCGCTAGCGTTTGACCCACTTACTTGTTGCCCCAGTAGCTGACCCCGCTAGCGTTTGACCCACTTACTTGTTGATCCAGTAGCTGACCCCGCTAGCCTTTTACCCACTTACTTGTTGACCAAGTAGCTGATCCCGCTAGCGTTTGACCCACTTACTTGTTGACCCAGTAGCTGACCCCGCTAGCATTTGACCCACTTACTTGTTGACCCAGTAGCTGACCCTGCTAGCCATTGATCCACTTACTTGTTGACCCAGTAGTTGACCTCGCTAGCGTTTGACCCACTTACTTGTTGGCCCAGTAGCTGACCCCGCTAGCGTTTGACCCACTTACTTGTTGACCCAGTAGCTGATCCCGCTAGCGTTTGACCCACTTACTTGTTGACCCAGTAGCTGACCCCGCTAGCGTTTGACCCACTTACTTGTTGACCCAGTAGCTGACCCCGCTAGCGTTTGACCCACTTACTTGTTGACCCAGTAGCTGACCCCGCTAGCGTTTGACCCACTTACTTGTTGACCCAGTAGCTGACCTCGCTAGCGTTTGACCCACTTACTTGTTGACCCAGTAGCTGACCCCGCTAGCGTTTGACCCACTTACTTGTTGACCCAGTAGCTGACCTCGCTAGCGTTTTACCCACTTACATGTTGCCCCAGTAGCTGACCCCGCTAGCGTTTGACCCACTTACTTGTTGACCCAGTAGCTGATCCCGCATGCCTTTGACCCGCTTACTTTTTCACCCAGTAGCTGATCCCGCATGCCGTTGACCCACTTACTTGTTCACCCAGTAGCTGACCCCGCTAGTCTTGCCACTCAAGTCCGGGAATTTAATAGTGCTGGCAACCTTGGTGAGAGCCCTCACTGCGACGTCGTTAGCTGCAAAATATATACTAAATGTTGTACGATAATCAAGTGGTATATAACATTTGTGGCGCGTCGTGATAAAACCGGTCTTAATGCATGTGCGTAAAGTGGCGTCCCGGATCAGCCTGTGCAGTCCGCACAGGCTGATCCAGGACGGCACTTTCCGCCTAAAGTGGATTTATGGTTAGAAGAGACTTCCTTGAAACAGAAAATACCATAAAAGCGGAAAGTGCCGCACACTTTACGCACATGTATTAAGACCGGTTTTCTCACGACGCGCCACATTTAATGATTAACCAGGGCAATGCCCCCTAGTTATCGTTGATATTCAAGCTTAAAGAGGGACTGCCTGATTTCCTAGATTTATTTTTTATGTTTTTATGTCTCTTTCGTTACCCACTTACAAAAACCCGTTTTATATAACATAAATAAACGTCAACATAGACTAAAACTATATATCTTATCGAAAAATGCAAATATATAATCTCTGTCGATACAGACCCGGTTATCCTACAGCAACGAATAGATTGGGTTTTGAAGGTTAGATACCAGTAATTCCAATTCCCATAGGGTCCCATTATAAAGCGGCGAACTTTCCGAGCATTTTTCAAGCCTTTCCTTTATTTCAGATTGTGCAAGCATGGTATCAATTTAAAGATGTTTCCTCTTTCAAAAATTGCAATAAAAAGATATGTCTTATTACTTCTAAGAAAATGCTTATCGCCTGAATGCAGACACCGGTAGAAAAACAGGGTTTCGGCAGTCATATTTCGACAGAAGCCCCATACCACAGTAAACACACCATAAATGCTCAACTTTCAAGTTAGCCTCCAATGAAATACACCAAAATGTCCCAGACACACATGGGATATAAGAAATAACAACGAAAGGTATGTCTGAGATTGCTAATTAGCTGTTATACCAGAAGAGAAAAGGAACTCTTTAGTAATAGGCACTACTTTCGAATAGACCACGGAGGGATACACAATGATTTACCGGTATCTAACCTAAATGAGAAAATAAGGACTGCGCATGAGGCATCAATTGATCTGACTCGTCTAGACGCTGTGTATACATGTATATAATAGTTCGCTGCGCAGCGAAGTATTATTTTAGTTTTAAATTTGTCTCTTAACACGAGTTTCTGAACATTTTGTATAATATTATTTTATAAATATACTGACATCATTAGAATCAAGGATGATTTACATGATAATTTTAGTACAAAATCGAACAGTCCCTCTTTAACAATCACCGACATAGTAGAACTCATGACCTGGAACATAACTATCGCATCAGATTGGGAAATACAACTAGTATGATTACTCGGTCGACATGATATCTCCCTTGTTCGGCTGTTGGTGATACATGTATGTGATCAGAACAACTTTAAATTAAATGCACCTCCAAAAACCAAGTTTTCTATTTATAATGCTAACATAATACTCGCTATTTTTTCTATAGATAATAAACAAAATTATCTTGTTAAACTACCAAATAAACAACGCAAAAGGTAGTCCCGAGTGGAACATAGTAAACTGTATTTCTCATTACAATTGCAAAAATATTTGCCAAATCATGTTGGAATCGAAATAATTTTCCCATTATCGTTGTTTATCGGCAAATAATCAACTCATTGTCGTTCTGATGCGTGGCTATTATATTACATAATTCCTATGCATATCACGACCATTTAGTTTACAATTACATGTGCACTCAAAAATATTTAGATAGGTAGATACAATGCTTATAACTTCCATATAGAACAGACATAATCTCACACTTCTAGAACGTGTTTAAAATTTACGGTAGTTACGTTTGATATAGATACAAACTTGAATCGCATTTGATGAACCCGTACATATGTAACGTATGTATTATTATAAATAAGTTTCCAGACACTTTCGAGTCTGTTTCCTGGGTAAAACCAGTAAACGGTGACCTAAATATATTACAGAACTTTAACTAAATAGGGATCGAGTTAGGGTCTCCCTGTAGCAATTTCAGGCAGACACAATATCCCATAGGCCTACATCACTGTGATTAGATTAGTGTTGTTTTAACATTTAATGCATTTGGTATTTCCCACATAACTATATTTTGTAGTAATGTTTATTTATATTATTACGGGAATAACAAAACATATCATACGAGTGTACACGTACATGTACATGTTCTTCAAATTTATTAAATACAATGATAGGTTACTGTGTTTTGAAAGTACGCTAGTCAGTCAACACATTTTATGTGCTCATATTTAGGATCGTTAGATTTTTCACTTGATAATACATAAATGAGGCGTGTCGTGTGAAACTCGGGCTTAATACATGTGCGTAAAGCGTAGATTTGCCAATATGTGAACAGGTCGAGCTAAAACGCAGTCCGCACAGGCTAATCCGGGACGACACTTTCCGCCCACAGTGGATTTATGTTTAGAGGAGACTTCCTTGAAACAGAATATATCATAAAAGCGGAAAGTGTCGTCCCGGATTGGCCTGTGCGGACTGTACAGGGTTTTTCGGGACGACACTTTTTACGCCTTTGCATAAAGCCCGGGTTTCCCACGACACGCCTCATATATAATTATTCTTCTTACGGTGTGTTATGTAACTATTTATTTTTTTCGGTCGCACACATATTAAACTCGTGAATTTGCTAATGCGCGTATATGCTCCTTTAAATTAATTTGTTCCAATGGATCATTAGGCGTAAACAAAAATTATGTTTGTTTCGGGTTACCCGACCTACCCTGAAAAGCCCCGACCCTAGAACATTTTATTGAGTGGGTGAGATATTTTTTTGTTTAGTTTACTTTTTTCATATAATTAAATGTTTTCTGGATATATAAGTGTTTTGTTTTGATAGCATCCACTTCAAAACAATGTTTTATGATATTAGAGACATGTCTTGAATATTCATTCAGTTTTAGAATCTTCAAGTTGACCATTTACCAAATAAAAAACATAATTCCCTACCTACCTACCCTATTTTGGGGGGCATGTAGATCTAACATGAAACACACATAATTTGTTTTACGCCCTTATACAAACCAAACGATTACCATACGAAGTATACAATTTCATTCAAAAAAATGTCACTATGTTGCTTAAAATTAAATCAGTATGCATAATGTATATTTTTGTCAGTCAAAAAGTTATTGAAATGTCTATAACACAATTACCAACATTTCACATAACTGCATAACCACCCAAAGTTGTCGGAGTATTGAACCACCACTTTCAAACCTTTTTATGCCATCCGAATATTGAACATTAATCCGACTTAGGGGTAGTAACATTCTTGTTATTCAAAGTTACAGAGAACCGAATGCATAGTGGGGAGAATTATATTTGGCATGGTTTAATTTGAAAATGTATATCAAGTGGTTGATAAAAGTGTCATTTATCTTATTAAGACACTAACCCGAACGTGCGTAATATAATACCCATATACAAATCAATGTTCAACATGAAATACTGGTATAAACACATAGTCATACTGCTCTCTATGGATACCAACGGTCTCTAGTTCAGGTTCGAGCCCGGACTGGCTGCTTTGCCTCGTTCAAAGATACACCGCGTGACGATCTTACCATAACTTAGAACTGTGATTCTGGGTGATCTGACAAATTAGTATATAGACACTCAAAGCTTACCATAATTTAGAACATTCTGGGTGATCTAAAAAAATTAGTGTACAGCAACTCAAAGTTTACCGTAATCGAGACCATTCTTGGTGATCCTGGCTTTAAAGCCGGGGTTCGCCGCCTCCGAGGCCACCAAAAGACCAGTCAGCAGCGCCAGAACCAGAGACCACACGGGCGCTCTCATCTCGCCGGCTTGGAGAGCAGAAGTATGAACATATAAGCAAATGTTAACTACAGAGTCAAGTGTCTTAATGTACAGCACGAACGACGTTGGGGTAAATGAATACTTCCCTAACTTTGGGATTTAACCATAAAGAGATGCATTGTCTACCTTTAACCACTTCACGTCTTCCTGTTTCACAGATAAGGTTTCCATGTATAGGTTGGTTTGTAGCTGACATTGCATTGACAATAAGTTATAAGTAGCATCCATTTCATTGGCTTATTCAAAGTTTTATGTATTAAGATGCATTCATACTATGAGCTATTGTGTCTGTATACAATTTATGTGCATATGTATAAATGTAAATTAATTTATTAATATGTCAAAAAAAAAATCCTGAATACAAATGTTAGCATTTGTCTACACGGACATTGAAAATTTGGATCTGTTATAAATAAAATATAAAACCCCTCAAGTAAACATATAAATTAGAAAGGCATTTTTCGTTTAATTATATGACAATACGTGTCTAAACGTAGCATTTCACCTGATAAAAGTATGATAACTATAAATACAATAAATTACACATACCTTTAGATAGCAACGGTTCAGCTTTTGTGGCTTATCTGAGTTTTCTTTTTCACATGTAGCGTCGTAGAAAAAGGATGTACCTGTATGATGTACATGTACTACGCGTGATCATAGTCAACACAAGGCTCAGACGTTAACATTCGTTATATATCGTTGTTTCCGTTCGTTAACTATTTCTATCAAGTGTCTGTTACACGGAAATGAACGAACATCGACGATTTGTAGCGACTGTTTACGAACGTTATTGTATATTTACAAACACAATAGGTAACGCATCGCCGGGTATACCTGTAAATAAGGAATCAATTCATGTAGTTGTCACAGGTATGTAAACCGATCTGAATATACATCATGCGATCGTGTGTGTTGAGGTGTGTCGTGGGAAAACCGGGTTTAAAGCACTTGGGTAAAGTATCGTACTGGATCAGCCTGTGCAGTCCGCACAGGCTAATCAAGGACGACACTTTCCGCCTATATGGTTATTTTATGTTTCAATCAAGTCTTTTTTATACATAAATCCATTGTAGGCGGAAAGTACCGTCCTGGATTACCCTGTGCATATTAACAGGCTGATCCTGGACGACACTTTACGCACATGCATTCAGCCGGTTTTCCCACGTCACGCCTTAGTATACACTTTATATCATAAACCTTCTTAACCTTGTTTGGTAGTATGCATGTGTGGTTACTTAATACAACAATGCAAATGTTATTGTACATTGACAGCTAGATGTAAATGTAGATCTAAGTTACGTATCCACTATCCACGAACTATTGAAGTTCTTGCAGACTGTTTCTCAAAGACTTCTGCATAAATAATCGTGATATGAATTTTTAATACTTGTGATAAGTCGTGTGTTCAGTCACCAGCTGAGAATATCATGTACGTCTGTGTGAGTTGTTTCATATCCTGAACACGAATCTATTAATTTATATTTATGCTAACACTTTTATTAATTACTAGTACCGAGTATGTTATAAAAATAGGCTAACCAAGGTATTTGAGTGGAAAGGGAATTTAATCTTTCAAACAAGCGGAAAAATGATTTTTGAAAATTTCACGTGTAAACCACTTTAACATACTCGTAATGTTCCTTATAACGTGCGTCAAACATTGTGACATGAAAATTGCAATTCCACTTTCATCGTTGGACACTCACGATCAATTCATAACGTTACTCTCCATTCCCAGATGGAAAAAAACGTAATCAGCGGCCGGGGGTATCCGACGATGGTCTGATCATTACATACAATGAGTAGAATTTTTCATTCAGTTCCAGAGTGTATGTCGAAGATATGTTTATAACTTTATTTAAACCGCTTAAGCAAACAATTACGTAAATTTTAATCCCCAAAGGTATGCAACAGTTATTGGTATATATTAAACCATTGTTGTAAAAGTAAAGTAAAGTGTTTGTTTATTATAGTGTCACCCCTCGCGATTAAGGGCCAGCCAGTTTTGACTTATGAGACACCTTTACTGATGAACATCTTTACTCCCGATTCCTATCCTATATGCCGGGCGCTTGGCAGGAAGGCAATCGGTACCCCTTGATTTAACTAGCTGCTGGGTCGGCAACCGGCCATATCAGAACTCGCCCTGTGTAGGACTCGAACCTTCGACCTCCCGCTCCGTAGGCGAACGCCCTAACCACTAGGCCACGGAGACGGTACATTGTTGTAAGTATGCATTCCCTAAAATTAGAAATTTTGTCCAATTCTATTGGCATTCAATTTTCCCGCTGCATAATTATCGAAAGACATCTAGGTCAAAAGTGATCTTAGACAGCTAAGCCGAAAAAAACATAATCAAAACGCTAACAGCGTAAAAAGACTGTTGGCGACAAAGGGAACTAAAAGCGCTTGTGAATTATTAGTGTGTTTTTGCTAAAAAGAAACATTTGTTTGAAATAAGTTCAATTTCCCACCTTTAAACTTTACAATTTGGCTTCGTATTCAATAGTATACGACATCATAATGAAAACTAATTTGTAAGTAACGAAAAAATATTTTGTACGACGCGCTATTTATCTTATGCAAACGGAAATATATACTGCCAGTTAACAAGTCAACCTGCATGGCCAGGATAACAGATGAAGCGTAGTAGTTAGGCGCACCGATTGTTTCGTAGCCAAAGATCTATAAATAAACATGTTTATTTATAGATCCTTGTTCGTAGCCTACTGAGTCAAAATAGATCATACGATGCAAGCTCTCGATTGTTCATAGTACAGTTTAAAATGAATGAATTGCATAATTTGTTGTCAAAATATTCAGAATGAGAATTGGTAACAAGAAAACAACACTTTCGCAACGAGTAAAAAATAACCGATGTGCGCATTAATTTGGTGGTCTTATTCCAGGACACTTCGGTAAATATTTCGGTTACATACAAGTAAACAGCAAAAGTAGGGATGTCATTAGTTTAAAGTTATTTTTTTTTATTATAAATAAACCTTTTACGAACTGTAATTGTAATAAATCACATGAAATACACATTATAATACATATTACATACATTATCTTAAATAATTAAAATGTAAGAAAACGGGTGCGACTTTTTGCTGTTTTGAAGAAGGACCCTTCCTGGTTTCGATTTACTGGCTCATAGCCTGCAAAGAAAAGAAGTAGTTTTCCGCGATTACTGTTTAAGAAATTACCCTCTGAATAGACCGTTGGCAACAGTCTAAAATATACTTAATTTAATATTTTGGTGTCCTTGTGCCGTATACAACTTACTTGCTAATCTGCTATAACACGTTTGTGGATAGGTTTTGTAAATTTAAAAAAAAATTCATTTTCTGTTTGCATAGGTACACGTAGTAATGATCGTTTTAGTTTAATATTAGACTACAAATTCAATTATATCAATTATAAAAATTAAACATATACAACCATGCTATGTAATCTGGCCTTTAACATCACGTATTACGGCTTCTTTTTGAGATGCACGACGATCTGTGATTTGTACTATATAATGCTAGGTATTGAAATCTTTTCAACAAGAAGTGATTTAGCTGATAATTGTATTAACTTCATTTCATTGTGCCTCAGAAAGTTGCAATTCTGTTGCTCTGGTGAACATCAAACCATTGAGTAAATTAAATAGTAATTCAATTGAATTAATATTCTCTTTTATACTATTTAATTTGAAATGTAATGCCATGAAGTTAAATGTATTTACAAGTTGGTGTTTTGTGATTAATTCGGGGCTAAGTGTGAGGTTCGGCATGCCTTTAAACCGGTTTAAACCCCCAATACTTTGCATTGACTGTTCCAAGGCGGTGACCCCACTTTTAATCATGTTGATGTTGTGTGTTTTTGTATTGTAATGTCCAGTATTGTATAGGCAACTGGTCACTTGCCTCAAATAAAGACCAGCGGATAATAATAGAGGTTTCTCTCCTGATAATCTATCTGGAGTTTCATTATTCCTATATTATAATTTTTTGCTGAAAATCGCCTTATACAGGCCTGCAGAGCACCAACTTTTGCAGGTTATTGGCGAAGGTATACGAGATAATCGCCATAAAACTTGGCAGGGTGTTAGGGTCAATGAGACCGAGGCTGTCAGAACGAGGTAGGCTTCCTGGTGACGTAATTGACGTAAAACGACGTTGATGGGAACGACATTGATCGTATACAGAAAAATAAAAATTGGCACGGTGTTAGGGCCCCTAATAACCTGCGAAGTTTCGTGGATAAGTTACTTATACTTTTGACATGCAAAACCTATGCTCTATAGGGCCTGCACAAGGTAATTTTAAGCAGAAAGAGACTAAATCCGCATACGCGTTTATGCATGTTCTTAAGAAAACTATTAAAGAGTTAACCACGAAACTTGGCACGGTGTTAGGGACCATGGGGCCGCCAGACCTATTTGGCACCTTTCTCGACATTAACAATTCATATGCGAGCTTAAGCGCATCAAATTACCCCTAGTACTGTACAATATACGATATATAGAGGTGGCCTTAACGTTGTTTTGACGTCAATGACGTCACCAGTAAGCCGACCGCGTGCAGGCAGCCTCAGCTTAAAGACTCATAATAGCCTGCAAAGTTTCGTGGATAAGTCTCTTATACTTTTCGTATAACAAGCAGAAAAAGACTAATCCGTATACGCGTTTATGCATGTTCTTAAGCAAGAGTTAACCACGAAACTTGGCACGGTGTAAGGGACCATGGGGCCGTCCCATTTGGCACCTTTCTCGACATTAACAATTCATATGCGAGCTTAAGCGCATCCATTTACCCCATTGTACTGCACTATATACGATAGATATGTGTGGTGTTCACGTCGTTTTCACGTCACTGTAGTCACCAGGTAGCCCACCGCGTGCAGGAACCATCGGCCCAATAGCCTGCGAAGTTTCATGGATAAGCCTGTTATACTTTTCGAAACACTATTGATAAAAGTAAAAACAACCTATGCTCCATAGGACCAGTATATGGTCAATTTAAGCAGATAAAGGAAAACTATAAAAGAGTAAACCACGAAACTTGGCACGGTGTTAGTGGCCATGGTGCCGTCCCATTTGGCAACTTTCACGACATTGACGATTCATATGCGAGTTTAAGCGCATCAATTTACCCCTACTTCTGTACTATATACGATATATAGGGGTGGCGTTAAGGTCGCTCTGACGTCACTGACCTCCCCAGGTAGCCCACCGCATGCAGGCAGCCTCGGCCCAAAGGCCCCTAATAGCCCGCAAAGTTTCGTGGATAAATCTCTTATACTTTTCGTAATAACATGCAAAAACCAATACTCCATAGGGCCTGTATAAGGCCATTTTAAAGAGAAAAAGAGTAAGCCCACGAACGCGTTTATGTATGTTCTTAAGAAAACAACAAAGAGTTTACCACGAAACTTGGCACAGTGTTAGTGGCCTTGGGACCCTGCAATATGCAACCAATCTCGACGGTAACATGTAATGTGCGGATTTTAGCGCTCCCATCTACCCCTATTACTGTACTGGATACGATGTATAGGCATAGCGTTAACGTCTTTTTTACGTCACTGACGTCACCAGGAAGCCGACCTTGTGCATGTACCCTCGTCGTCATGCCCCCTAAACACGCAAAAACCAACGTTACATAGGGTATGTATTGTGCTTTCTTCAATGTTCGGCGCTACCATTCACAACCGCGGCCCAGCAGCAGTCGCCGTTACGTTAGTAATCGACGTCGACGTTCGTGCCCGTGTACCCGTGCGCTTCCTTGCGCCCACTATTCGATTTCGACGGCGGTGGTGCATAACGGCGCGGCCCATCGAGCCCTACAAACGTGCCCCAGCCGCAGTAATCAGTAAACGCGTATTCCTATACATTCAATGTGACGTCATTCACCCGCCAATACATAACAATGGGACGGTTTGTGCAGGATATAAGGCAACCTCTACGATCTAGAATAATGAAACTTGGCAGTTTTGTTGGGCTCAATATTTCGTGTAAGCCTGCACAATCCAGGCCTCGCAGCTGCCGACGTAAAGTCAAAAATCACGTTGACGTTAAAGTCACAATAGTTAAACTTAAGACAAAACCCTTGGAGCTAGAGTCGCCAAACTAAGCTGGTTTGTATGGACCCATGGTTGCCGCATCGTTGCACAACCGCGGCTCCGCAGCAGTCGCCGTTACGTTAGTAATCGACATCGAAGTTAGTGCCAGTTTACCGGTGCGCCTCTGGGCGCCCGCTATCCAATTTCGACGGCCGTGACGCGTAACGGCGCGGGCCATCGAGCTCTACAAACGTGTCAAATTTTATCGAGCTAGTCCCAACCGTTTGCGAGCAGTAATCAGAAAAAGCATATTCCTATATATTAAAAATGACGTCATTCGCCTGCCAATTCATAACAATGGGTCGGTTTGTGCAGGACATAAGAAAAACAATACGTTCTAGCATCATGAAACTTGGCAGTTTTGTTGGGCTTAATCATCCGCGCGTACCTGCATAATCCCGGCTTCGCAGCTGCCGACGTAACGTCAAAATCACGTTGACGTTAAAGTCACAATAGCGTAAACTTAAGAAAAACCCTTGGAGCTAGAGTCGCCAAGATTCGTTGGATTGTACGGACCAATGGTCGGCATATACCTGCACACCCGCGGCCCCGCAGCAGTCGCCGTTACGTTAGTAATCGACGTCGAGGTTAGGAAATCAGTTTGTTGGTAATTACGCAGTACCGATACTATCCATAGCGGTCGGTTACACTCCAGTTGGCTAATACGGTTGAAAAGCTTGTAACACTGTCGCTACATTCATAATAATGTTAAATGATTTTAATATTTTGCATGGTGTTTGTCTTTAAGGTTTAAACTGAGTTTTGTTTAACGCCGTAGTTATTTCTCTTTAACAAATTAATCTACTGTCTTCCACAGTGATTGCCCATCATTTTTCACTATAATGGTACATTCGGAGAATGTGTTGGTTATGAGAATTTTATGACAGGATGTCGGAATGTCGGATAATTATGTTTGTAGCCCAAAGAAAGACCAAAATATTGTACACCCGGCAAAGAATCTGGCTCATCAGGTTTCTTGCCCGACAATATTTTTGATTTTCAATTAAAAGTTTTTTTTAACAGGCATTATATATTAAATTCGTACATATTAAAAAGCTGCTGTAAGCGGCTGTCTAGTTTATACACAAATTAGTGGCGTACTTTTTACAATGGACCTCAATTCATCAGCTGCACATTTGACATCAACAACATACAATTCAAAACGGCATTATTGAGAGAAAAAAACTAACCTAACTACACAATGGCGATATATAATTCAAATTTTATTTTTATGACGTGGTAATATCTATTTTAACGACGCATTTTGAAGATTATGAATCGCCAAGCAATGTCTCTATTCAAGTTATATTTATAATATTGACACAAATACTATAGTAAAACACGGAATGGAGGATTCAGTTATAAAATGAAGTTATTGGACTATTTTCGTTTAATGTTTTAGTCTTTGGAAAGAACATATTATTATGTATAACACGTCGTGTTTGCTGGTTCGGGCTTCTTAACCAGAATTTAAATTTAGTGATTTTTATTTTCTTCACATATGAACACTGGACGAGCTATTAGCGCAACTGTCATATTTTACCAATAAAACATTCATAAGTTTATAAACACTGTACTAAAGGTGACATATGATATTGCATACCTCTCTAAATGCCCAGAGTGTCCATGATAACGCGTCTGGGTTCTCGTTTTAAGTTATTATATGGTCATTAAGGTGACTTCATACAATGTGATTTTATATGCTGGTTCTAATATGCAAGTTGAATAATATTGTATTTTCAATATATTTGCGAAACATTTTGCAAAACACATCATAACGGGTCATAAGTTCCTATTGCACTTAGTTATTTGGACGAGCCGATAAGATCTATCGGACGCTGTGATACTGAACATGTTCAATAACGTTTTAGCTGTCATTGAATATTATTCTTGATGTCTAATATTCTAAACTGTAAACATATTTTCGTTAAGAAACAATCTCAATAAACCTTTCGAAGCTGTTCTGTTTTATTTAAACTTGTGTTGCTATAAATATTTGACAAGAGTGAATTGTGCCCAATGTTACGCAATTTAGCGAACAACTGCGGTGCCTTCAGCGCTTTGATGTTTTACTAACGCATTATTAACTGGCCCTCCATGTTACTATTAATAGTCCGTTTTTAAACGATTTAAAGTTTGTCTTGTTGGTCGATATCAATAGCACGCGGTATCATGGTATGCATACTATTTACTACATACATATATATGCATATAAATGCAGGCTGAAATCCATGTAAAATCCAATTTTAACATTCGAATAGAGGAAACCACTGAAACAAAATGGCGACTAACTTACTCAGCTGAATGGGGCCCTGGTAATAAATATTAAAAACTATTAACAAACAGGTTCGTGATTTAAGGTTTACTCCATACGATTTTATAGTAAATTACCCATATGTTTCAGTTCGTTTCGTTTGTTTTTATTTATTATAGTTAATATAAGTTTTATGCTATAAAAGCGAAAATACTCCTTTTTTCGGTCATTAACGTCCGCTACGCCCGAGGGCTTAAAGCATTTTAAGGGCCTCTGCGGACGTTAACGACCTCAAAATGGTGTATTATCCCTATATTGATAGCAATACTGGAAAATATTTATTTTTTCTTTTCTTTATTTTCATCCATACCACCTCACGACATCATAGCAGTTGGTTAAATGTTTGTGGTGAAGAAACTACGAGTGTTATTACCGGTACGTTAATTTTTTGTCGTTGTACTAGAAGATAATGTGCAATCCTCGTGGCTTAACTAAGTTATCATTAGCAAATGATCTTTTGTTATCTCAAGAACACGAGATAAATCAGTGATGAATTGTATCAATACACAAATACACCTCAAGTGTACTCCGTTGTCCATTTATTTGTCGATTTTTAAGTTATCAAACATAATTAAAGCGTAAACATAAATTTTTGTTTGTATGACACAATTACAGAGAATGTTATGTTTTTAGAACGGCGTATTGTTGTCCTTTTTAAGTACATATCAACCAACCAAAGTAGTCGAACAATACTTTGATTTTCACTTAAGTACATGTATGTGAAGTTTTGTTCTCAAGGAACGTAATGGATCAAGAGGAGCACAACGCTATGCATGGAAGCATTTTAGACAGAATGAGTCTCAATGAAGGAATACACACTTTTATAGGTAAGACTTTTGTTTTATTTGGTATATGTACATATTGTTTTTAACCAATGGTTATACTATTTATTTTGGCTTTAACATTTTAGTAATTAACAATATTGTGCTTGCTTTTATAACACGTACTATAGTACAGACAACCATTAATGTCTGTATTATGGTTGGTAATGGTGACGTAATTCTTTATTCGAAAGAATACAACCACCATAAGTTTATAGGTTCATAACTTACTTTCTAGATGAGACAATATTTTATGTACGTAAGGGACATCATTCGTAACATACGAGTATAAAAGCACCGTTCACAAGTTGGACATTTCTAATCATTTCCTTTAGAGTTCGTATTTTACATACCTGAACTTCTTAGTTTACATACCTGAACTTCTCTGTTTACATACCTGAACTTCTTGGTTTACATACCTGAACCTATTAGTTTACATACCTGAACTTCTCTGTTTACATACCTGAACTTCTATGTTTACATACCTGAACTTCTTAGTTTACATACCTGAATTTCTCTGTTTACATACCTGAACTTCGTTCTTTACATAGGCATACCTGAACTTCGATCAAGTGTCTTAAATAGTCTTCTTTGAGAAGTTGAAACAAGTTAAACAGAAGCGTCATTTCATTTGAACTGAAATTGTGTGTTTGATGGTCATATACGTCAGCTACCATATTTACTCTGTATCGGATTTTCGGAATGGTTTAGCTTATACATGTATACAATTCTATATGTTTCAACATTGTCACCTCACGTATTTTCTGTGCGGATTGCAGCGTTGAACGCTGTGTTTATGACGTCATTCTGGAGCGTGGGCCTTGCCTTCCTTTACGTTGACGTCTACCAGCGGCCGCGGTGGATGCTGAAGTATAAAACCCAACCCGGCAAAAACCAGCCGGTATATATAACCGACTTTATGTTATATGCATTAAAAAAATATGTTGCTCTGTTGAAACACGTTGAAGCAAGTGCTGCATATCTGTCGGTTTGACATTTCGGAAACGTGACTTCATTTGATTTCTGGCCAATGAGAATTCCAACGTACAGCTAAAACTATTTATATTATTTAATGTTTGGATCGCATCCGGTGCATTGAGAACATCCAATATATACATTCCCAATAAAAAAGCGTGTTTATTATTGCTATATTATTAATGGTATGTCACGGCTACTAAAGTGTGGATTTTAAAAGCTAGTTGATTTTACTTGACTGTTTACCCACTGTTTGTATAAATAAATTTACATTAAAAAATTATTATATTAACTACTGAAATTACCTATTATGGATCTACACCGAGTTACTAGTATTTCACATGGTTACTATTAAAACCGTCGTCTATGTTGCGCGTTTTAGGTAAAACGGACGGAGCTACAGAGTCTTCTCCGTCAACTGACGATCAATTACGCCATCGTCGGCCTTCCTTACGGCGTCATCCATTACGTCCTACACAAGTTACGTGGCAGTGATCTGACCTTCACCTTGCCCGGTGTGCGCGAGTTCCTCGTGCATTTGATAATTTGCGTAATTATGGAGGAAATCACGTTCTATTACACACACAGGTTGGTAAGAGCTTGAAATTGTGCCGATGACTATGTGCTACGTAGAACCATATTTTTCACAAATCATAGTTTTCACATCTGTGAAAAAAGGGTCTCATTTTTCACAGGTGTGAATATTGAGATCTTATTCTTCACACATCACAGTCTTTTTCTTCACAGTTTGTGATTGCATCCTGTTTTTGATATGCAATGAAATCATATTCTTCCGTGATACTCAGTCACGCATACCCCGTTTTTTGGCCAATCACATTCCTCACACTTACACGTGTAACAAATGAGATCCTTTTTTCACAGGTGTGTGAAAAATATGATTTTTGAAAAAGTATGATCCTACAGTGATATATAGACTGTTGTGAATTTATACACAGTTTGGGAATTTTCATATACTATAGTCATATACCCGTGTAATTAATTGATCCTGCGTACGCTAGCAAGAGTATTCTGTAACTTACAATTTCGTACAATTTCCTCTAAATGGACCATAAGTAGTAAAAAACTGTAATCTGATATGATTTGTTAAAGACAAGTAACTGGCGGAAGAAGACACAATATAATTGTAAAACACTCTGGTTTTCCGGAATGACCTATTTTTGCACAATGCCTCCGTTGTATTCTAGAAAATGCAATTTTCATATCTTACTAATCAAAGAAGCTGCAACCGTTATATTTAATTATCCTGCATTTACGTGCTTCTACTCGTGCTAGTGTCCCTTGTGGATTCGCTGATATGAAATGGGTGGATCATGTGATTTCTTTCCTTCTTTAGCTTTAAATTGGATATTCCATCTTCCTGTTGTTTCGAGACTGTTGGCGGAAGCCAACGAGTCTTTAGAAAGGCGATTTCGAGAGATTGCATCGCGTGACTTACTTTTTACTAAGCAGGCTACGAAGCACTAACAACCGATGCCCAACAATTTATACGCTCCATCGGCTATTTTGGCCTGTTTAGGATTAGTCGGCACGTTGTCTGTTTATATTGTAATTGCGTTTGCATTAAGTACGTAGTTTGCATACATACCTATATATCTAACAAGATATTGAAAGCGGGGACTATAACAAGTGGTAGTTGGATTTGTCTTGTGTAAAATGGCATTGCAGAAATTCAATTTCATTCAGACATATGTGCCATTTCTGTAAGAATTATTTGTGCACTCTATTTTGATTTTCACTTGATTTTGGTTATTTCCTTTTCTCGCCAATAGTCTTTCTACGCTCTCAGCGTTTTTTTTTCCTGCGATTTAACATACACCCTAGCCATACCGCTGTTCCTTCCCCAGGCTACTCCACACCAGCGTGCTATACAAGCGCATTCACAAGGTGCATCACGAGTGGACGGCCCCTATCGGCCTGGGGGCAGTGTACGCCCACCCGCTGGAGTTCGCCTTCGGGAACATTATGACCATCGCCTCGGGGCCGCTGGTTGCAGGCGCATGCCAGGTCAGCTACAATAATGCCATGAATAGACGTGTGTATGTGCGTGTTTAAAAGTTTAGGCGGTCCTACCGCGTCGAAGCAGCATAATGTGCGCACCCGACATTAAATGTATGCCGTGTCACCCTAATTTCGTGGGTCTTATTTACGATTGTGACGCATGCGCGTTAAATACACTCTGTTATCTCACCACTGAGTTGGATAAAACACGATTTGCAATGTCCTCTTTGCAAACAAAGTCATTAAAAGACCAATTTTTGTTGCTATGTTATGTATGTGTTAGGTTATTGTACCTGACCCTACTGATCTGTATCGTCTGGAAGCTTCTCATAATTTCGTGGGTTCTGATTGGCCAGCCTACTTTGGGTGTGAAAGAGTGTAGTTTCCCTTTGTGCTGGACCCTGTGCTGATCAACAAACGAAAATCTTGGTGAAAACTAGTGTTTTTGAAACTTTCATTATAAATACACACTCCTTATCATATTTTTTAAAAGGTAACAATATAGGCCTGACGAAATTTACACACTTGTTCAATTTTCGTTGTGCAGTTTTAACTTTAGGCTTCATGAATCTATCAATATACTATTGTGTTTGTTATTGTTCTTAAATATTAAATAAATAATAAAATTGCACGCAGCGATTCATGGGTAGGAATGCTAACTTAAAGTTAAAAGTTTGAAAATGTCAGTCAAATTAAGGAAAGGGGGATTTTTAGGTATTTTTTTTTTACCAAAAATAGCAAAATTCCATTGAGAAATAAACACGAGGGAGATAATCATACATGTGCAATTATCCTTGGAAAACTGTTCTAAATATACGATTTAAATAGAACGAAATTTCGTGAATTTAATTCCAAAGTAGTTGTTGGGTAGATAATAATTTGTGTATTTAATGTCATAAATTGGTTATTTAAATGACCAAGTCACTTACTGGTTGACATTTAATATGATTTCCTTCTCAGATACTGCAAAAATATACAATTCACTTAACAGTTATCGTAATTTGGACAATGTTTTCGGATGCACGAGCAAAAATTCTATTAGTTTTAAACGGCCACGAAATTATGGTAACCCACGAAATTATGGTAATTAGGCATACATTAGCAAGATCAGAAGTGTTCAAATTAACTGAGTCACGGTGAATAAACCAATTCTTATACTCAGGAATCATCTGTTAATCGTGTATATTCGCTGTCTAGAAAAGATCATGTATAATGTACGCGTTGTATATTCCTATGCAAGTAATGTAAATCATTCCTCTAAAAATAGAACTTTCCAGTTTTTGCCATTTACATTTAAAATCCACATCTTTTGTTTTAGGATTATCGAGCTTCATAATTGCTTCAAAAACCTTACCGTGGACTCTTTTGTGTAAGCTAGGTTCACAGTTGAACATGTGATGTCCGAGTGTAATGATTGAAGACAACATTATAATTCAGGCGTGTCGTTGGAAAACCGGGCTTAATGCATATAAAGTGTCCCGGATTAGCCTGTGCAGTCCGCACATGTTATCCAGGACGGCACTTTCCGATTTATGGTATTTTCTGTTTCAAGGAAGTCATTTGTAAACATAATGTCTATGTTGGCGGAAAGTGCCGTCCCGGATTAGCCTGTTCGGGACTGCACAGGCTAATCCTGGTTGACACATTACGCACATGCATTAAGCCCGGGTTTCCCACGACACTACTGATATTAACCATTTGTAGCTTGGGAGGAAAGGCCAGTGTTGCTATCTACATGCACATGTCTCGTTTAAGAAACAGTTCCTAGGTAGTGTGGTTTATATTATTGTCATATTCAGTGTCGTTCCAAAACAATGTGTGGTTTGTGCGTGGTATCCGTTTATTTCACTCGTAATTGAGAAGTTATTCTTGATCTAGAAGTTAGTGTAAACCTATTTATTTTAGCTCGATTGCATCGAAAGCCTTCGGCTTATAGAGACACTCCCGAGTCCGTTTCCTGGGTTCATTACATATTGTGTAAAAATAATGAAGGCTTCAATTTGAACAAAGTAGGTTATTTGAATTACAACTGTACTTAACTTTTTTTTCCCAGTCTTTGAGCAAATATTATGTAATATTATGTTATTTTAATGTTACAGTAGGTGATCAGACAATACGAAATCCAGGGCTATGTCGAATGTCTCAGAAATTACTTAGATGTATTTCTTTCCTCCAGGTGACGACGTTCGCATGGGTTGCTATGGCAACAGCAGTGACAATAATACACCATAGCGGATACCACCTCCCGCTGCTTCCGTCTTCGGAGTTCCACGACTACCATCATTTAAAGTACGCCACTATTCGTTTTGCCCAATCAGTAGTATTATCCAGTATGTACTAGTTTCACAAGCCGTATATTAAACAGCGTCAGTGGTATTACAATCATTCAAAACGTTTAAGATTAATTTTTTAATCTAGGATATTTCAGAATCTGTAGTACACTTGTTCGTTTTTTATTAATTCTAATATATAACAAATGACCTAGAACAATGTAATATAATAAGCTGACTTCTCTATTTATTTATTATTCAGTATTATAGCTAATAAAACATTTTAAGTTTGTTACTGACTGCGCAACTGGTGTAATTTCAGGTTTACAGGAAATTACGGTCTCCTTGGCATTCTAGATAAATTCCACGGCACTCTAAATCAAACGTGGCCGCGAAGCAAGCAATACAAGCGACACCGTTTGATTTGGTCGGCCAACCTGATGCTGTCTGAATAGGAGTAGCCTCCCCTAGATTACAACTTTATGTTGAGTGAATAAGAGTGGTCTCCCTTATATTATAACACTAATTTTACTGGTATTATTGTAATACCGTGTGATAATACGTTATAGTACGCTCATAATGTGATATTATTCACCTGATGTTGACTGGAACTGAGTATTGTTGCCTGGGCCCGTATTAACCAACTTCTCTTTTGACATTATAATAAAGAATATTCTTGAAACGGTTCTGTTCCAAGAACGCTCTTGATTCGAATCGTTTTTGGTAGTTACCAACTCTAATTACATCATTCTTTATTCAGAATGATTTGTTAATGGCATAATTGACACTGGCTCCCAGTATATTTGCGAACGCAGAAGTATATTTTCTTGAGCCTAAGTCAGTTCTTTATTCTTAAGTCTAAGAATTGGTTGGTGAATACGGGCCCTGGATTGGAGAACAATAACACGTAATAATAAGTGTTGTTCTGTGATCACACCTAATAATTCGCACGTAACTGATTGTCATAATCGGTTAAACAACCGTTAAGCGCCGGATAGACCAGATCGTTATCCGCCGTCGATCGGGAGGTCATGAGTTCGATCTCCAATCTTATTCCCCTCGCAGCGGTTACTCCCCCTAGCCCTAGGTGGTATGTAATACCTAGTGTAACAGTAGTTTTTATTTAAGACCTGAAAGGATTTATTTTAAGGAAATTTTGATTTATTTTATTTTTCTTTCATAAAACTCGCTGAGAAAGGTTTATAACCTGATAACATGTTTGCCGTATCCCTTTCTTGGCATAAAACAGTTTTATTTTTTTAACCGGGAAACGATTTGAAAATGCCAAATGTCATTGTCTTCTTCGAAGGAATAGGATTTGACTACAGTTATAGTAGAAATGTGTCCAATGACGTACTTTTAATGTGTTGTTTGGTATTAACATTTCAAAATAGGATTAATTACTCCAACAGTAAGTGAAACTGTGTGTATTATGTCTAAAGGTCGTAGACTCGGCTGTAATCGAAAGTGCCTTTTAATCGATCATTTGAATACTGATTGCTGCACTTAAGGAACTTAGACAACTGCAGGGGAATTTAAATATTATATAAAATCTATTTTTTATAAACCAAAGCAATACATTTGTTTTGTGCTTTTATTCACTTATTTGAAATTATATTAACGTTGTTTTTATTGCATTAATCGACGTTTTAGGAATAAGTAATTTCGATATTGTGGATGTTATTTTTTGATTTTATATATGTTGTGTTGGGTTTTGGTTTCCAAATTAAAATGTAAACATTCACAAGTGTCTAATTATACGGCAGTTAAGGGGTATTAGTAATATGTACGATGTACGAAACTTTCCTTCATGTATAACAATATAATATTAAATAGGAGGCGTGTCGTGGGAAACATGCATTAAGACCGGTTTTATCCCACGACACGTCTTATAGCAATTGTACTGTTTCCTCTGTACGATAGTCGTGGATATACTAGTACACATTAACATTCAGATTGAAGTCTTAGATATGCATGCACTTACGTGAACTTTACTGCTACGAACACAAAAACTTATATAAACTATAAACTGTAAATTATGCTTATTCTGACACGATTTTTTAGATACACTATACTACTTCCAACACGATTACTTATGTAAACTATACTACTTCAAACACGAAAACATACGTAAACGATACTACTTCAAACACGAAAACTTAAGTAAAGTAAACTATACTACTTCAAACACGAATATTTACGTAAACTATACTACTGCAAACACGAAAACTTACGTAAACTATACTACTTCAAACACGAATACGTATATAAACTATACTCATTCGAACACGAATAATAATGTAAATAATGCTACTTCGAACACGAAAACTTACGTAAACTATACTACTTTGGACACGAAAACGTACGTATATTATACTACTTCGACCACGAATACTTACGCAAACTATAGTACTTCAAAGACGAATACTTAGATAAATTATACTACTTCGGACACGAAAACTTACGTAAACTATACTACTTCGAACACGAATGCATACGTAAACTATACTACTTCGGACACGAATTCTTCGAAGACGAATACATACGCAAACGTATACTACTACGAAAAAAAAGAATGTTTGTTGTAACCTAGGTAGTGACAACGAAAATACTTAAATATATTTTGATATTTTTGTACGTTTATTAACATACGGACGTATAAACACTATAATTGACATGTATCTACCAATATAATGAATATCGTAAATGCTCGCTCGTAATAACAGCGCTAATATAACAATAAACACATACCAACTGCAACATCCATTATAACAATATCATAATTAGTTTACAACATAAGAATACTGTCTGATAACTTTTATGATCGCAATTTGTATGAATGTCTGAATTAATGACGAAAACATGAGAAACGAGAAACACGTGAAACAATGATGGCATTATGTGTTTGAATGGTTATACGTGGAAAATGAAACAAAACTATATTATCAGCAAAAAGATGGTGTTTTTATGACGAACGCATCGCATATACATGTGTGGTAATATGATATATATTGTTTATATCCTGATTAACTGATAATAGCAAGAACATTATATTTCGTGATTATTTAAGGACATTGATATATGAAAGAGTTCATCAATATCGCTTATAGAACATAGGTTATGGTTGTAATTATACACAACGGGCTCTTATATAACTCCATTATATTATATTAAATGACGAGATAATGCAGTTCTTAGTGAAAAGTTTCAAAGACATATAAGGAAAGCTCACGACGCTTTCTAACTGCCAAATGGTTGTTGGATCAGCTTGTTGTAAAGAATTTGGCATTTACTTACACACATATGTATAGGGAAGTGTTCAGCAAAATAAGTAAACCGTGTCCAGTGGTTTGAAACAAACATTTTTTCTGAAATTGCATATAAGTCCACAGACAAAATGCAAAAACAAATATGAAAAACATATTTGTTTAGTAGGACCAGCAGTTTCGGACAATATTTTCCTAGATTTATTGCATTCGTGATAAAGATTGTTCGCTTGAAAGGTTTTGGTAAAATGTAACCTGAAATTAAGCCTTTTTGGACTATTTTAACATGAATTTCTCCTATTTAGTATTGGGCCACTCAGAAACACTATTGGATGCGCAATGTATATATGAAAAAAAGCTTGCCAAAGTATGTTTAAAATGAAATATAATCACTAACAAATACCGTTATACTCGTGTCTATTGCAATCGCCATCAGAATTATACGCGATGAATCGATGTAAAACACTTTGACAGAATATTGTTCAATGTTGAATTGTGGACAACATGAATATCAGCAGAGATCTATTAACAAACATTACCTGTTTATTGATATATCTTTGATATCAGTCACTATTTACATATTGCAGATTTGGTTTCCATGGCAGCAGAAATGTTGTGCGCA
The DNA here is from genome assembly GCA_027627225.1 of Congeria kusceri. Taxonomy (NCBI): domain Eukaryota; kingdom Metazoa; phylum Mollusca; class Bivalvia; order Myida; family Dreissenidae; genus Congeria; species Congeria kusceri. The sequence continues at coordinate 29,860,600 of CM051036.1, forward strand.
TTTAACCAGCTGACAGCATTGGTCCCGTGTTCGTAAACAAGACATCAGTTATATATACAACCAATGTTGCCTCTGAAATTATAAATCATTCATAAACATTATATGCATTATTATTGTTTTATTATATACGCTATACGAAAATTGGTTTGGTGCACAACTATTTTAAAGTTCTAATTCATAACGTTAGATGTAACTTACGGCATGTTGCAGCAAGCAAATGTCCTGACTCTAAACATTGCCATCAGTTATCATCTTTATATACGATTTTATTCTTCATATTTATTAAGATTGGAAGACAAATTATTTAAATACAAAGATATAAATATGTCATTGATAATCGCTATTAAAGCATGCTGTAACTGTCAAATTATCATAGAGGGCGTAAATCTACCTTGAATCTCTTTACATCTTGTTTTGCTTTTATGTCCTTGTGTTCCCATTTTGGTGAAATGCCCAGTGAAAGTCGCTGCAAGAAACAAATAGGCAATACAGTTGTTGTTTGTTTTCTATAGTTTCATGCATGTTGTAATCTGGAAAGTCTACCCAGGTCTGCTTATGTACTACATGTTTACAAGAGCAGTTATTGAAAAGAATCGGAAAGGTTACAAAGCACGTAGTCAATACACAGCAAAATAAGGTAACATCCCCATCAAAACCCACACACATTTACGAAATAGGCTCAAATATATATAAGAAGTATTTTGATTGAGAAATAAAGTCAAAATTAAACAACGGCATAAACTATAATACTCGTAACTTAGTTTACCAATTATTATGCATATCGTGTCGTGGGAAAACCGGTCTTGATGCATGTGCGTAAAGTCTCGTCCCGGATCAGCCTGTGCAGTCCGCACACTAATCCAGGACGGCACGTTCCGCTTACAGTGGATTTATGTTTAGAAGAGATTTCCTTGACACAGAAAATACCATATAAGAGGACTGCACAGGCTAATCCGGGACGACCCTTTACGCACATGCATAAAGCCCGGGTTTTCTCACGACACGCCTCAAAATTTTATTAAGTATTTTAAATATGACTGCCAGGATATTGAAGGAAAATGAATCTTTTATTAAGCAGTCCTCACATCACATACGCGATACGACGAGGATGTGTCATACACACCATGCAAATAACAACAAAAGAGCATCAGGAGAGCGCAGACCTACGCCATGGGGGCTCATTTCTCCATGTTTTGAGCAATTCATAAGTTATACAACGATATTATATGCAAATCCGTTGATATTTTTGCGTGAAGTTGCTAAGAAACAAACAAACAAACAAACCAGCGCCGACAACAACATAACTTCCTAGTAGGATGTAACAAAGGGTGATCTGGCACTATCATTGACGCGATTTTCTTCCTAGTAGGATGTAACAAAGGGTGATCTGGCACTATCATTGACGCAATTTTCTTCCTAGTAGGATGTAACAATGGGTGATCTGGCACTAACATTGACGCGAATTTCTTCCTAGTAGGATGCAACAAAGGGTATTCTGACACTATCATTGACGTGCTTTTCTTTCTAGTAGGATGTTACAACGGGTGATCTGGCACTAACATTGACGCGATTTTCTTCCTAGTAGGATGTATGTAACAAAGGGTGATCTGGCACTATCAATGACGCGATTTTCTTCCTAGTAGGATGTAACAAAGGGTGATCTGGCACTATCATTGACGCGATTTTCTTCCTAGTAGGATGCAACAAAGGGTGATCTGGCACTATCATTTACGCGATTGTATAGATGTGAAAGGCTTATCACGATCGAGATCTTTGTATTCCATAAGGCCATAAATAAAATACTGATTATTTCCCCTCCTGCTACCTATCCTCATTCAGGGAGGGTAGGTAGAGAGGAATAAAACGTTGAATATTTTTGTTGGCTTTTCACATTAGAAGCCATTATAACCCATTATGTTTGACATTGTTAAACAAATATTTTGGGAAGGGCTGATTTTATAGATATGTAGCGGGAGGGGGGGGGGGGGCGGGCAAACTATATTTGAGGCGTGCCGTGGAAAACCCGGGCTTAATGCATGTGCGTAAAGAGTCGTCCCGAATCAGATTGACCTTTTAAAGCTGCCACGTTCTTTGGGAGTATTTTGCCACATTTTGTTACTTTTGTGAAATAATAATATTTCATTCACGTATATCTTGAACAGTTTATGATTGACATGATATTCCATCGCCTGGTCACCTCAATTATTGTATCGTTGTGTTACTCTTTTTGTGCTATTATAGTGTGTTATCATCGCGCAGACAATATCAACTATTAACGACATACCTTCTTTCTCATTAACGCCAATTTAAGTGTATCTACTTAATTAGAAAACAAAAGTAAGAAAACACGTAAATATCAGCAATATGACACTTCATAGGGAATATTAAAATAGATCGTGATATACAATATCCCCGTCGGCTTTTTACTGATGTGTTGGTGATTGTGGCTGATAAATGACACCCATATCACGAAATGAAATGCTATTTTTTCCAACGGGATGTAACTATAATACATTTGAGTCTTTTTCTCTTCAAAGAAAGTTTTATTTCTACACTGTTTTTTTTGTTTGGATTTTTCGCCGTTTTTAACACGCAGTCATATCACGGCAGTCACTTAACTATGGAATCCGGTTAGGCCATATGAAATATCGTGCCTCATACGGCGAGGGCGAGACACGAGAATTGCGCGAAACACGAAGCGAGGCACGATATTCCCGCGAGACACGAAGCGAGGCACGATATTGTAACACGAGATCTCGCACTGTCGCAGTATCCCATACCACGATATATCGCGGCAAAATATCGCGTCTCGCTTCGTGTTTCGCGCAATTCTCGTGTCTCGCTTCGTGTCTCGCGGAAAAATATCGTGCCTCGCTTCGTGTCTCGCGCAATTCTCGTGCCTCGAGTTTAGAGGTCGAGGCACGAGATGCAAAGCGAGAAACGAAGCGATACAAGATATTCAGGCGAGACATGAAGCGAGGCACGATATTATATCGTTCAAATAACGCCCGAATCTCGAGTATCGCGGTAGATTTTCAAACCACGATACTCGAAACGCGAAGAGAGACACGAGAATCGGGCGACACACGAAGCGAGGCACGATATTGTATCGTTCAAATATCGCCCGAATATCGAGTCTCGCGGTTTCAAATCAGGGAAGCAAAGCAGGGAAACACTCTTTTTCCTAACGAACGAATGCGGGTCAGGACGGCCCAATCCATGACGGCCCACTGTCTGTCTGCCTGTCTGCCTGTCTGCCTGCCTGTTTGTCTGTTTGTTTGTCAGCCTCTTTGTCCGTCAGTCCACCCATTCGCCTGGATGATGCTGCTGCTTTGTGGCTATTTCTACTCGATTTGATAACTGTTTCCGTTTGAACTATAATGATGACTACGTTTTGTTTATGCTTATTGTTTATTTTTATTAAAAGCCTGTTGCTGTAGAAGTAACGGTCTGTCTCTCTGTCAGACTGTCTCTTTGTCTGTCTGTCCGTCCGTCCGCCCATCCGTCTTGAGGAAACTGCGGCTGCAATTACTTCTGTTGCGTTGATAAATAGTTGTGTACTAAAGGCCTTCTTCAAATTAACTTTCACACACTGAAAGTAGGTCAACACGACGTGGGGTTGCATCATGCACTAAAGCAGATAGGTGCATTGCCCTATTGTCCTATGTAGCAACGCACTTTGGTGTCAACTCAACTTCGGTGTTACTTATCATCATTATCATTATCATCATAATCATCATAATAATAATCATCATCATCAACAACAACAACAACATCATCATCATCATCATATTTTTACAAAATAATATCAAACAACTACAACGTGATTAATTCCTGGTGCACCGGTAGACGCGAGACTCGATATTTGAACGATACAATATCGTGTCTCGCTTCGCATGTCGCCGGATTCTCGCGTCTCGCTTCGTGTTTCCTGTATCGTGGTTTGAAAATTTACCGCGATACTCAAGATTCGGGCGGTATTTGAACGATATAATATCGTGCCTCGCTTCGCGTCTCGCCTGAATATCGTGTATCGCTTCGTGTCTCGCGTCGCATCTCGTGTCTCGACCATGAACGCGAGGCACGAGAATTGTGCGAGACACGAAGCGAGGCACGATATTTTACCGCGAGACACGAAGTATGGGATACTGCGACAGTGCGAGATCTCGTGTTACAATATCGTGCCTCGCTTCGTGTCTCGCGGAAATATCGTGTCTCGCTTCGTGTTTCGCGCAATTCTCGTAAGAGGCACGATGTTCCATATGGCACTAATCGGATTCCGTAGTTAACCTACTCACACGTTTCCAGGGCAAGCTTAGCCTATCTACATACAGGAGTTTTAAATAATACGATGCAATGTGTCGTTTGCATTTATTGCAAGCAGACTGCATTTTACTTAATGTGATTAGTTTTGTAAAATAATACCTGTTACCAACCCCATAATGTCTATTACATTTCGTACTTACATGCACACGTTCTATTAGAAAGGCGTGTAGTGGGAAAACCGGGCTTAATGCACGTGCGTCAAGTGCACGCAAGTATTAAACTCGTTGGCAGTCCCATTTCATTACTTTTGAGCCAAGTATACAACTTTAAATGTTGATCTGTCATTGGTCCTGCCATGTAAATATTATTATATGAGCATGGTAGTATTCGGGCGTCATCACATCAACGTCACTTAATACTATATGCAATAATTATTGAACACACACCAGCATAATTATGCGTATTGAGCAGAATAAATGTGTATTACCGGGTACCCGGGCACCCGTGCGTAATTTGTTACTGGATACCCGGATGCAAATTTAATACCCATTCAGTCGTGGGAAAACCGGGCTTAGTGCGTGTGCTTAAAGTGTCGTCCCGAATTAGCCTGTGCAGTCCGCACAGGCTAATCCAGGACGACACTTTCCGCGTTTAGGTTATTTTCTGTTTCAAGCAAATCTCTTCTTAACATAAAACCATTGTAGGCGGAAAGTGTCGTCCGGGACGACACTTTACGCACATGCATTCATCCCGGTTTTCCCACGACAAGCCTCAAATATTGTTCACGTGTTCACCCCGCGTGTTTCCCCTCACCTCTTTAAAGGATCCCTTGGCGGAGAGCAGGTAGTATATGGCGTACATCGGTATGATGCTCATGGAAGAGGCGGCGATGAGCCAGCCCAGCACGTTGGCGTACCCAGGGTACGTGTAGGCACCCATCGCGCCCTCGTAGACCAGGGGACTGTAGTGAAGAAAGCTAGATATCACGATAATCTGAAAAATACAAACACAAAACGGTTTATTCAACATGCAGACAAGTGCTGTTGCTTTTCGTTTCCTAAGCCTCGCATAATAACCTTGATCCTTATTGAACATTCTCTTAATATTATCTATATGCAGCACAGAAACACGACATGTTGGATCAAACAAACGTTTTATAATGTGCAGTTTTATAATGTGCAGTTTTATAATGTGCAGTTTAATGCACATTTAATTTAAAACTATATATTTACTTAGCTCGACTGTTTCGAAGTCCAGAGATTTACTGAGTTACTTTCGAGCCCGTTTCCTGGATAGAAACAGTACATGGGTGTATTTGCCAAATAACGCATGAACGCTCGATTAGGGATCGAACTCGCAATCTTCCGATCGCAATGCGATTTAGTATACATTACATAACCTATGTGCACAATCTTAATTTAACATGCCGTATAAAATTCATGGAGTGGGCATTAATAAACACCTAACTGGAATTGGATTTGACTGCAGATTTCTGTCCTAATTTTCATTAATTTTGTAGCAATGCTAAAACGAATATGCAGACGATCTAATACATTTACAGGTATACACAAAGTTTGACAAAGTTACAAAAAACAGCGTCAAGTATAGATCGAATTTCGTGAATGTCACGAACTTTCCAGTCACTGGCGTCACAAATATTGAAAGCTCCATTTCATCGTAACCTATGCTGACCTGAGCTAAATGATCACAATTCAATTGTAAAATATACATGTAGTACACTTCAAACTTATATTATTATGGTATATATACAATTATACATATTATTATGGTATATATACAATTATACATATTATTATGGTATATATACAATTATACATATTATATGGTTACATAAACGGGGAGAGGACACTGATAAGTTAACAGCGTTCTAAGCCAAACCCAAAGCAGTGACAGGGAAATAATAAATAATAATAATGCCTAACACCACGTTTAGACTTGCCACGAATTATATGCGTATAATTATACCACTATTTTTGTTGGAAGATCATATATGCTTCTTAGGCCTTTGCAGACCTTATTGAAAAAAGTACTAGTTTGAAATTAGGAATTGCTCAGCGTATAATTGACCAAATTGGGTAAAGTATGTACAGATAAATCTTACCAGTGTCAGTTTCTATTGTTACTTGATAAAATATCCAAATGTAATTTTCATCAAGATTGTTATAAATGTCAAACCAAGTTCTGCAGCGGAGAGGAATTTATTTTCAAATTGGAAAAAAACAAACATAAACTATATTTGCATTGGAAATAGGTCAGATATTCTGATTCACAAAGCTCCTAAGATAACTCTTAACCTTAATTTGATAACTCTTAACCTTAATTTGATAACTCTTAACCTTAACTTGTACTTAAGTGAAAACTTCAGATCAAATGTTTAATGTGAAATTCAATAATCAATAATCATAATATAAGAATGAGAAGAATATGTTCGCTCTTTACAAGAATATGTTCGCTCTTTGCAAGAATATGTTCGCTCTTTGCAAGAATATGTTCGCTCTTTGCAAGAATATGTTCGCTCTTTGCAAGAATATGTTCGCTCTTTGCAAGAATATGTTCGCTCTTTACAAGAATATGTTCGCTCTTTACAAGAATATGTTCGCTCTTTACAAGAACATGTTCGCTCTTTACAAGAATATGTTCGCTCTTTACAAGAATATGTTCGCTCTTTACAAGAATATGTTCGCTCTTTGCAAGAACATGTTCGCTCTTTACAAGAACATGTTCGCTCTTTACAAGAACATGTTCGCTCTTTACACGAACATGTTCGCTCTTTACAAGAATATGTTCGCTCTTTACAAGAACATGTTCGCTCTTTACAAGAATAAAACATTTAATGCATATTGCCCCTTTAATGGAACAGCAACATACTAAAGACATTTTAAGATTTTAAGACAAATACTGAAGTTTTACTTAGCAGGTTGGTTAATACGGGTCCTGCGATAATATTCCAGACACATCTTAAGTAAAATCTTATCCTCAACCTTAAAATCATCATTTTCTTGAACATTTTATTTCATATTTAAAAATGCCATGGTGCTAAGTGTGCATGAATTATCAACGTATTCGTAACTATTGTTTACTTAACAATAAAGGGATTCGCAGATTTATATGCCGTTTGAAAATTATTACATTACAAAAATTGAACTTAAGTGAAAATAGTTTCAGATGAACTTAAGATGTTTCTGAAATATGGACCCTGATGCTGCCTTTAACGTCAGTTTCGCTCACGTACCAGTAGGAATGTAGGACTGAGATACTTCCAACAGATCCTCCAGTAGAAGCCGGGTCTTCTTCCCAGCATCTTGTGGATGTCCGCGCAGAACTGGTCGACACCTTGAATAGAGAAAATATGCTCACAGATAGCGTTCTGCTGAATACTTGGTCAACGCCTGGCAAAGTGATACAAAGATATCAGTGAAAATGATGGATGCTACACAAAAATGCGTTTGTGAATTAACTGAGAAGGGTAGATATATTTTTGAATATAAAAAAGCCCATTAGAACTGCACAGACCACATGCGATGTCCAAACCTATTTTAGCATGCAACACACATGTTAACAGAAATCACAGGCTATTAACTGTAAGAAAATTACTGAGGTGTAAACAATTATCAGGGCTGGTATTCACAAAGCATCTTAAGTCATTTCTTAAATATTTTAACTTAAGTGCAAAATGTGAATGTATTATATTTCTTTACTTAATAAACATATTAATATGTTTTTGATGTTCTTAAAATAACATTTTCATAATGATATTATTTTCAACTATAACTTAGTGCAAAACTGTTTCTGTTTGGAATTATACAGTTGAGAAAAACTCCACATTTAAGGATAAGGATAAATTTAACTTAAGATGCTTTGTGAATACCAGCCCAACGCAGACCATTCTGGCAATATGCTCATCTCCTCGTTTAGTATTGAAACTTCAATCAAGTTTCAAAGAATTTCTGCCAGTTATTGCGGTGATGGTATATTATATACTATATGCACCAATAATCACAATAATCAAAGGCCCACAAACACCAATAAGCGCAACATTCTATTGTATGCTCGTCTGCTCCAGTAAATGTAGCTTTGTATGAAATATTAAATGAATTCATATCAGTGGTTACTGAGAAAAACAGCCAAGACAAGCCTGCACTTAACATCCAAGTAATTACTAATCAAAGGCTCATATCTCCCAACAATAATAAAGGGCAACATGGCGGGATAATGTTGTTATCTCCTCCTAGGACGGACGGACAAAGCGTCGACTATAATGCTCCCCCGGAAACTTTCGGAGAGAATAGAAATAGAAAAAACAATAAGGTTCTCTTTTAAGACAATGCCGGTATCACAGGCGATGTTATGAAGAACTACGTGTAATATGTAACAGAACGGGAACACCACAGGTATTACTTTTTACTTTAATACTGGTATACTTTAATATACTGTGACGTACGTTATTAATGCACTATATGTGTTGTTTCGTAATTTTCCATCAAACTACAAGCGTTATTACAGATTTGTATTTGTTAATTAAATATCATCTTCTTAAAACTATCGAACTTGGTATAATACATATCTATATACCCGGTAGTGTGTATTTAAATGAGCCGGAAAAGAGACGACTGAAAAAACGGAAGTTACCATAGAACCAGCCGACAGCGATCACCTGACACAGCACGGTGAATACGATAGACGTCCCGGCAGCGAACGTGTCGAGAATCTTGAACACGTACATGCCGCCCTGGAAACATTGATATGGTCAAAGGCGTTTCCAAAAATGTCAATCATATGCAAATAAATATATACTTTTATCCAAGCATTGCACTCGGATATCACATATATAACTGTTAAAGATACTGAACTCCAGATGGGCATAAAATTGTGCGTTTCTTTGTAGTAATGCCTAACATGTAAAAACATGCATAAAACCATCATTATTTGTATAGAACGTGATCAAATAATGTCATAAACTGTATATGTCATTGAAAAATATAAGTTTAATAAGCTCGCATTTTCCTTGAACCATTTTCCCGATTTAATTACAAATACCGCGGCTTTCCCAAATACAAGCACCTGATTCAAGTATGCGCATGCGCGACTCGACAAAACTGTACTGTCACGTGATTATCCTAAATATAAAAGGCGCTATTTTTAAATTACTCAATGGATTATAGCGTCTGTAGACGCTATAGATTTTAGAACGATAAAAAGGACGAACACGATATAGAATCATGGTGTTTTTTCAGGTAAATAAAAACATACATTTCTTACATGTTACTGGGTTCTTTACGATTACGCAAGAAAATCGTGTATTTTTGTCAATTTTCTTGCGTTTTTACGATTGGACCATCTGGAGTTCAGTCTCTTTAACCTTGTTTACAAAAAAAGCACGCAGTAAATCAGGGGAAGCTCTTGTGAAGTGCGATGGGTGGAAATTAATCCTTTAACAGTAGCAGGGGAGGAGTTTGAAATGTTAGTAGAACAAACTGGGATGTCTACTCAGGAAACGGACTCAAAAGTGACACAGTAAGTCTCTGGCATATAATACACCAATCCTGAATCCTTCAGATACCCACCCATGTGTTACAAGGAATGGAGAAGAGGAACGCTGAAGCTATGACAACCAGGGTGAGAAGCTCTCGGTAGTACTTGCTCTTGAACACGTGGTAGAACTTGTCCGCGAGGCCCGTCAACGGGGACTCCAGCCCGCCGAACTAGCGGGAAACAGGCAGACACAGTGTAAATATCATCGTACATCATCAATTGTACGGCGAACAAAATGTTTCAATGTTTAATGAATGCCAAATATGTGTACTCGTTATAATTAGAAGCACAAGAAACTTCACACTTTTGAATTAATCATAGCATTTGGAAAATTTATTTTTAAAAATCGCACTGAAAAGCAAATCCACTCTTAAGAAGCTGTCAAAAAATTATTCACGATTTAATTTGGTTTTGATTTACTCAGAACATACAACACTGGTAAAACAGTTGATTCCCCAAATATATACACTATCCATTCATAAAGAGAGTGTTTTAAGGTATTGGCATTCCCATAAATACCAATCATATGCATATTATTACATAGGAATTTATCCAATCATTCCTACTCAGAATTTCATGGTTTAAATGTTCAACTAGTGTACGCAAAAAATGGTTGAGACTGTGAAACGATAGTGAAGCTCTATGAATTCATGGTGTAAAGAATTGAAAAGGTCTAAACGGAAATATGTAGAGCGTAACTACCGGCACTTACCGCGCTGTCCATGCCTAGAGTTATAAGCATGATGAAGAAGATGATGGCCCAGACCGAGGAGCCCGGAAGTGTTGCTATGGCTTCAGGGTACACGATGAACACTAGGCCCGGACCTTTCAAGAACACAATATGGATTGGATTACCTTAGTTAGTTTGTAAAAGGTCAGTAAATCGTTAACGTATACTAGTATATTTGTGCAAACACTTTGGAACCGAAGCGATATATGTTCGTGTTCTTTAAGTTTTCCGCTGTCTCCACGTATTTGCATGTGTCAAGAGTAATAATGCATAAATAACAGAAGCTCTGCGTATACATATTTATGGTTTGACCTTCTGAATTCGTCCAGAACTATATAATAAACTAGTTTTGAAACGGATTTTACATTAAAGATTTGTTTTGAATTTAAGATGGGCAATAGTTCTAATCCGGTGCACTATTCACCAACGGTCGTAAGTAATTTACAAACTATTTTCAGTGTTAAGTCATCTGTTTTATCGATGTACTAAATAAACACATTTGTATTAAACAGACCTAAGCAACCTTCCTGCACCACTTGGTCGATGCGTTTGCCTGCCTGACGTAATACATTTACATTATCAAAGGATATCAATGTTATACTTTTCAACTCAAACTCAATATTCAGTGCAAAAAGTCACGTAATTGAGCAAGTATAATAAAATAGTGCGAATTATTGTCATTGGCACCTTCTTGCGCCACTTGGTTGATGTGTTTCCCCTGCCTGTCTGCCATGTACCCGAGGTAGGAGAAGACCACAAACCCGGAGAAGATGCTCGTGAAACTGTTCACCCCCGCCGTGAATAGGCAGTCTCTGTAATAGACGCAATCTCATTAAAATCATCTCCAGTCTGAAGCTACTATATTATCCGCCGACTGGATCTGATGACATCGCATTAGGGGTCACGTTCAGATGACCCTTTCCGGAGCCAATCAAATTGTTGCCTTCAAAATGTTGAGGTATAACTTATATATAAACACAAAAACGATGCACGAAAGCAACGTGAACTTCGGGTGTTAGTCGCCTAAGGTACCACTATATCCATTGTTATCCGCACGAAAATTAACTGTAAATGATTTATTCCCGAGGATCAGATGGAAAGGCATAGCTTTTTTACAACCGTGGTCAAACTTTACTCTGCAAAAAGCAATTTCATTGGGCGCAGCAAGGCTGAGATTGGTATTGTTCGGATGGTCAATTGAACGTGACCTCCGATGTCTTCAGATCCTAACAACGTTAGGATTTGATTTTAATGAGATTGTAATAGACGTATCCACAAATTAATGTCAATTGAAGTTACGCTATCGGAAACATAACAACGCCTACTTAAGTCAAACTCCGACACAAACCGGTGACAGTAGACGAACGTTTTCCAGGAAATGTCCGTCAAAACATTAAAGACAAATGTCACTCTATTGTTAAAAACACTCGGTTGATTTTCTCAGGTTTCATGCTTTCCATGAATAACTGTACTTCTTACGGTAATATTAACTGTCATCAAATGGACAAGTCATTTCAAGTTCAATTTTGGATACTAGTATGAGACGACCCTCAAACTTGAAACACTTCACTGACCACAATAACGGGATTTCTCCATGCACAAATCATGCATGGGATTAACATTCCTTTGACGGGAAACTTGGACATCCAATGTTTTTAAAATTTACTTATTGGTGGACAAAAACTTACCAAGTGATTTTTAGTTCGTAAATTGTTGAAGTTATTTTATATTGTAAACTTCTAATAATGTTCCACATGTTTCATAGACGGCCCTTAAAATGACTTGTCCATTTGATGACTGTTAATATTACCGTTAGAAGTACTGTTATTCATGGAAAGCATGAAACATGAGAAAATCAACACAGTGTTTTAAACAATAGAGTGACATTGGTCTTTAAGTCCCATCTTTCTGATTTGAAAACTCATTGTCAATCAAATCATGTCGTAAGGTCAATTATATGCAAAATATCCAATTGGTTTATCCAAGCACGTGTTTAACGGTTAACCTATCTTACACAAACGGGAACGTGGTAAACATTTTGAAGTGTTTGTGAAGCTTAACGAATGGATATTAATCCGTTCACAATACTTGGGAAGGAGTCTGAAATGTTTGTGTCAAAAATGGAACGTTCTATAAACAACAATCCAAAAGGTCTTTCTATAAATAGCGGTCGCGTTCCAGACACAAACAATTTTCGACCAGCGAAGTCTTATGTACTAATTCATGCATTCATTCATACAAGACAGTGAATAAATCAGACAGTTTGAAAACACCCATCCGGAAATCACAGTAGTTTTATCGTTAAATAGGAATAACTGAAAGCAGGCTAACTTATAAACAAGACCAGTTGCAAACAATATGAAACATTAGACATATGACCTGCTGTCCCCTGTGATTAAATCACCAACATGGCTAACAGGCGAAAAACGGGTGCAGGGCGAAATATTTAATTGTAAATACAAGTTAATTACAACTCCGTTACTGAAAGCTTAATCAGAGGCCAAGTATCCAATGGCAGTAACCAGAAGGGACGCGATTGTGTTTCCTGAGATACGCGTTAACAGCGTATACAGTTACAATTCCGTTAAGCTGCGAACACAATCCTATGTTGTATATAACATATGGTGAAATCTGCATCTGGGCGTTCGTATGGTTGCGAGGTAATGACACCAATTACAATGTACATTCATGTTAGATGAAGAATCTAATCTGTAAGGTAAACCAGTTTTATTAATGAATCTGGGTTCATGTAAAGGCGAAATGGCACTGAATACGTATCACGTGAAATACACGATCTATTTCTTGCATAAAATGATTGTGATCCAATATTCGTAGAACAATATTTTAGCAATTTCATCGTCCACATATTTACAAATGGTTGTTAAATAAACATGCATGTAGTTAGGTTAAACTAAAACCATTAAATACTAGACAGCATTCGGATGAGCGCGGCCTCTAGCAAGATAGGTAACCTTACTTAACAAATGAACATTCCAGTAATAGGTTACCCACCTTGCCCTATCTCCAAATAATAAAGAATAATTTACAAAATTCCTGGTTCCATACGGTAATCACCACGCTCTACAATCTAATCATTTGATCAGTGGCCCATTTCCAACCTTCCCAGAAATTGCATGCAACTCCATTATTAAATGTTTGCATAAATTTGCTATCAACCGGACAGAGACGCAGACAATCAACCCAACGTGACAAAAACATAACCTCATAGGCGGAGGTAATAAATGGGACACGTGTAGGTCTCTTGTCGGAAAATCAATCTGAGATCCACCGTAAAGACGCATGTTCATGTATATAAACTTACTATATCGTGGGTGTCAATATAAAAAGTAATACACTAATAATATAATAATAGCAAACTGTAGCACACTGACATAATGAAATTTCGTCAATAAACCTTAGTTGGGCTCCACACATCAAGAGCAACTTACGCATAACAGTTGTTGTTGAACTTGTTGTGGCTGGCGTAGGCGATATGGGTGCCAAATCCAGCTCCTATGGAAAACATTATCTGCACGGCTGCGTCTATCCACACCTGTAGAAGAAAGAGGTCGGCAACGAAAGGCATGCAGATTCGATACATGATAGGAAGCCGTTCTGATCTTTCATTGCATGTACGTAAATTGATTACGTCCAAATGGAATGTTAGTTGCTCTTCGATCAGTTCATAGTATAATTGAGATAATGTTGTGATATAGTAATCAAACTTGTTAATCAAAGCTTTTACGTCAATGCCTTGCATACCACCGCTATATACAAATATATAATGTGATTCGTGAGATATTGGAATGATACGCAATCGATAATAATATCATTTTATGTAGGAATACTGAAAATAAAACTGATATTCAAATGAAGTATAAATATTGATTTTGTTTGTCCTACAATAAGGGTATATGTGCGTGGCATATTTGAACAAAAGTGCTCGTGTTTTTAATAAAATATCAAGGACATCCAGAACAAATTAATGTTATATAAATGGTTTAAGTACACTGTCTTAGAGAGTGTTTGCAATATATGACTACAACATCTGTAGGACCATATTTGTCATTTTTCACAAATCATATCTTTTACATCTGTGAAAAATAGGATCTCATTCTTCTCATGAAAATTGAGATCTTATTCTTCCAATACCACATTCTTATTCTTCACATTTTCTGTGAAGTTTATGATCGTATTCAGCTTTGATATGCAATGAAATCAAATCTTTCTGTGACCCTCCCACATACACCTTTCGGGCCAGTCACATTCTTCACACTTAAACATGTGACAAATGAGATCCTATTCTTCACGGGTTTGTGAAAACTATGATTTGTGAAAAATATGATACTACAGATCTCAATCTAAGTCAGACGTTTATTTGCTCCATTTTATTGAAGCATAAAACTCGGAATAAACAACATACGTAAACAGTTGAGGCGTGTCGTTGGAAACCCGGTGTTTAATGTACGTGCGTAAAGTGTCGTCCCGGATTAGCCTGTGCGGACTGCACAGGCTAATCCGGGACGACACTTTCCGCCTACAGTGGATCTATGTTTAGAAGAGACTTCATAGACACAGAAAATATCATAAAAGCGGAAAGTGCCGTCCTGGATTTACCTGTGCGGACTGCACAGGCTAATCCAGGACGACACTTTACGCAAATGCATTAAGCCTGGGTTTCCCACGACACACCTCATTTTGTGATTCATGCCAATTATCTAACCTTTTTTGGTAAACTGATCAGTTTGTCTTACATTCCATGACTAATAATGATTCAGCACGTCATATTAACACGTCTGTTGTTCAAGTTTAGCGACTACTGTTACATATGTATACAATAACAATAAGAATACGTTGTAGGAAACGATATAAAACATTTAATTAACAAATAATTCCACATTACAGACTTATTGTATTATTTATGCATGGGAAGGGTATTTTCACGGCTATATATGTGTAACAGTGTAATGTATTTTAGCAGTTGTTAAGTATCTTTTTCAAACAATAACAAGGCATAAATATGTGCTACTTCATAATATAAAATATAAATGATTTTTGAAGATTACAATTAAAGTAAAGGTTTTAGTGGTCAAATTTTTCCAAAATATTTCACAAACAGTCGCTACAATATGTAAGAAAAATCCCTCGCGCAAAAACGTTTCATTATTACTTTATAGACACGTTGTAAATGTTACTGGTGATAAACATAAATATCTCTGAACTCCGATGCTTTTTTTCAATCTGATAACAGTGCAAGCTAATACCGTTTAACAAGTTTAACTGCTGCTATTCTTAAATTAGATATTTGAAATATACGCACTAATTTATGTCATAAAGTACGCATTCCCGATAATTTTTTGCCAAAATGGTAACGGATATGAGCTTGAAGCAAACGTCATATTTTAGCATATGCGCCTTAAAAGATCTCTAAGGCTGCTATACATATATTTCCTAAGGACAAACTTGATTTAATTTCTTAAACTCATAAAGTATAAAATTGGTATACATGAATTTAAAGTTTAAAATGTTTAAACGATTTAACATTGGTAAGAATAAACAGACGCTAGTTATTTTAACATATTTTAACCATAAAACGTTGATTAGGACATATAATAGTTTATTTTCAATTTTCATTTATGTTTAACTTAAGTTCGCTTTTTCTTAGGAACTTCATGGATCGTGTGGTAATAGTTTAGTTCCAACTTACATTGGGATCGTTCAGACGGTCCAGGTTTGGTGTTATGAAATACCGGATGCCTTCCGTTGCTCCTGGCAACATGCATCCTCGAATCAGGAGTATGGTCAGGATGAGGTAAGGCATGGTGGCCGTGATATACACCACCTGGAAGAGAAAGGTCAAACAATCCAACGTGGATCAAAACAAACAACGCAAGGCTTTATATATCGATATACACCACCTGATACAGAGAGGTCAAACGTCAGTCGTGCTTCAAAATATACAACATCCAAACGTGGATCAAAACAAACCTTTCTTTTACAGCTTACCATCTGAAACAGAACAGAGGTCAAACATTCCAACGTGGATAAAAACAGACTTGTTTTATACTTCACAACCGGACAAAAAAGAGGTACAACACCCAACGCGCATCGACACAAACATTTGTTTTACAGTTCACCACCTGAAACAAAGGGTAAAACATTCAAACATCAAAGCAAACATTGCAAGGTTGTATTTTTTTTACATCTGGTTTGAGCATGCATAATTGGAACGTTCCCTTATAAATTCCACTTCATAATTTAGTATAATTTTGCCGGTTTGTTCTTTTTAGTCGCATTTTTTTTCAACGATCATTTGTAAATTTACAAATTCATGCATTAAAATAACAAATAAAAAAAATACAAAAGGTGTTGAGCGGCCTTGGTACAACGAACAGGAAGGAGAAAGATGTCTTACAATGAGTATTCAAAGAATGAATGATTTTGCATACAAATACAAATAGAGTAAACAATTAACAAGACATATTCGCGTTAAGACATGTGTATGTACCTGAAAAAGAAAGAGTGTAAACAAAGAATTGAAATTAATAATGTCCTTTAGAATTATACAGAGCATGGGTCATGCATTTTGTTACTTATCCATGTACATGTGTATACAGAACTTGAAATTTCAAACTGTTTTCGACGTGTAAAAATGAAATTGGCTTTGCACAATTTATTGAAACGTCCTCATTAAAAAACAAAACGATATGTATCATTTAATATAATAATCACGGTTTACGTCAACACGTCCATCATTGTCAAATATTCTAGCAATGTTGTTACACGCTTCATAAACGCCTCATTACGTACGTATATCAACTGAATTATTGGGTATGCAGACACGAATGTCTGTGAAATCAATCACAACTGTACAGTTTTGTTACGCCGTCTTACCGTTGAGAAATACAAACTGCATGCGAAAAAAAGTAGCATTAGACATTGCATACATCGCGTGTTGTACTTTACGGCATACTTTAAACCACATACATTACTGTATAAAATTCACACCAGCTACGTCCAGTAGTATGTTAACCAACTGTTTACCAACTAACGCATTCCCAACGATAAGATCGTAGACATTTAATTAGTTTAATTCCCATATGTTACACATGTAAACATAATGCTATGCAATTTTTGCAGTCATTTACATTGTAAGAAACACTATCATACTAAGGTACAATAATATAAACGCTGACAGCGTAGAAAGCCTGTTGACGAGAAAAGAAACTGAAAGCAAATGAATTATGAGAGTATTTTTATCATGTGGAACATTTATTACAGTAAATCACCTTATGTTACATCATTTCTTCAAAACAAATATCGAAACTCATAACTATAGACTGATTTTAAATAAATTGGTATAAGCTGGTATTTGACATAATTGAAAATGAAGATCCAGGCCACTGCGTTTTGCAAATTAAAACTTAAATATCGCGCGTCTAATTCAATGAAAATGTAGATCCGGGCCACTGTCTTTTGCAATTTAAAACTTATATAGCGCGCGTAAAATTCAATGTCATTTATCAACGACATTCCCATCATTATTTTTTTTATTCGTGGGAGGCAGATAATTTTTGTGCAAACTTTTTAAAAAGCAAACAGAGTTATAAGCATACAAATCAATCTACAACGGGTAAAAATAGTCGATGAACCGTAGAAGTTCGCATCAATGTTCAGTGCTTTTTAACACAAGCACTATGCTCGGTAAATACCGATTTAATTACAAATAAGTTCAATTAATAAAATTCATTCAACACTCTCTCTAGAAGCACAATGCTTTTCCATAATTCTTGTGCATACTTCAAAAACAGTAGCATGTATAATCGAAAGGTTACGATTGCTCCGCTATATGTACTCAGTCAATATACTGTTATTAAACTTACGCAATATGATGTAATACGTACGTAAACCAGTAAACAGCACAAACAGATACACTATCATATTTATGTGAATTGACATAACATGAACTCACTTGTAAATGTGGACGATCTGGATTAGTAGTATTGTTTATTAGTGTTTAAGACGGATCTATTTCTTGTCATCTATTCATAGAAAGAAGCATCGATAACAGGAAGCCTCACTGCTTAGCGAAGCGCAGTTAATTATCGATTTACTGATTCGTAGTCTACAGAGTAAAGAAGTAGTTCCCCCAAGACCGATTTTTGAATGCAACTACTAAATCCTGTTGGCTTGTGCCAACAGTCTAAAAACAGACCCATCCATTGAATTAACCACGAACAGTTATTGATACACGACTGCAAGCTACTCGAATGAATGCTCGTTACATCTTATTAGCTTACTGTGATATGATATGCACATACTGGCTTACGGCTGAACACGTTTGCATTTTCAAACCTCGACGAATAACATCAATCAAAATTACATACAGCGCGGGTTGTCGTCGATTGGAAACAGTTGTTCATAACATAATATTAGTTAAACAGAAGACCTAACTTAATATGTGTATACTTACTTGCAAATTTCGGTTGCCCAGAAACTGATGGGTCACACAGTTCGGTATGTTGGTTCCAGAACAAGACTGATTAATTTGCATTAGATTTATATCATACTTAACCGTTAATAACTACCATTAAAAACAAGAGGGCCACGATGGTCGTAGGTCCCTCACCTGATATCTATGAATGAAGTTTCATTAAAATATCTCAATAGGTTTTCAAGTTATTGAGCGAAAACTGTTTTTCTATTTTTAGTAACCGTGACCTTGAGCTTGACCCCACCTACTACATACGTAAAGCAAGGTCTCGATATAAGGTATCTACGTATGAAGTTTCATTAAAATATCTCAATGCGTTCTTAAGTTATTGAGCGTAAACCGTTTTTCTACTTTTAATAACTGTGACCTTGACCCCACCCACCCCATAAGCAAGCCCAATCGAGGTCTCGATATAATGATTTAACCAAATATGAAACCTCTGGGCCCTGTTGTTTCAGTGAAGAATTTTAAAATCATTTTGCTATTTCAGTCTATATAAACACTGTGAGCCACGGGGTGTGGCCAGTTTTCACCCCAGGGGCATAATTTGAACAATCTTTTTAAAGGACCACTATACAATGTTACATACTAAATATGAAACCTCTGGGCCTTGCGGTTTCAAAGGAGAAGATTTTTAAAGTCAATTTGCTATTCAAGTCTATATAAACCATGTGACCCCCGGGGTGTGGCCAGTTTTCACCACAGGGGCATCATTGGAACAATCTTTGTAGAGGACCACTATACAATGTTACACAAATTCACCAAATAATTAATTTTTCATGTGTGCATTAGATCATAGGAAAACGTAGGACATCGTACTACACTAGTCATAACAAACTACATCAATAAAACACAGTTATAATTCAAAATACGAAAAAATTTCTTTGCGTGCTTCGAATAGAAATGGTTAGTTAATGGCCATCCAAGCACAAAACCAACGTGGTTTCTTACTTAAAACGCCATCGTTTTTTCATTGGACAATGGAGAGGAAAATTAATTTGAAAATACGCCGCTGTGTATGTGGTAGTCTATCCATTACTGTTTAATCGTATTGCCTTATTCCAAAGTATTCTTTGCATGTCACATACCCACGGTGACGTCAGAAAATACTAGATATTTAACAGATGTATGCTGACCAAGAATTGTCTGCTTTTAACAGCCTCGTTTTCATATGAAATTTGTGGTATGTTTCTGGTTTGTCAATTTTCTTTATGGTAAACGTGATAATAAAGAGCAAAATGCATATATTATGTAGACTCAATGTGGTCTTTAGTCACTAATTATAAAAAAACATGTGTATACCTTTTATATCAACCATAAACAGAAACCTTAAAAACGAATTGAAGAACTAGCCACTATTTCGGACAAATATTTTCGGATACATATTTTCAATCCGAATTGCAATGTTTGTTTCTAAATGTTCTTTAACATGTCATCATTAATCAAAATATTATTAGCAATGTCAAAATCAATGACATATGTATAAACCATAACGGTGAAAATAAAAATATTTCCTATCATTAAATACGCTTGATTTTGACTTCCCCATAAACAGTTTAAGTTTGACAGTTGTCAGTAAGTTTTCATGCATGATTGCCCAATTTGCACACTAGAAATACTTATTGATTAATAAATAAATTTATTTTCTGATCTTTGCAATAATATAACTTAATAATAAGAAGTAGCCATACTAATGGAAAATCAAAATGTGTTAATAAATAATCAAAGAAATAAAATAAATCAGTCAGTAATATACTAATTAATAATTGGTTTGAAATATTACTTCATAGAAACAAAAATATTAAAAACTAATGTACCCTTTCTAACTTTGTTACTTCGCACAAAATGCCCTTTTTCCAAGTCAAGCGCCGTGCCTTTCTGCCCTTCTGGAATTAACACTACATGTACTTCCACTCCGCAAATCTCCTCTATATGTAGAACTACAAGTAATGTTTGTCAATTTTTTAGCAGTGTTAAAGGCAGGAGATATGTCTTAAATACGTTTTTTCAGTTGTTTTTAGTCTTCCAGAAATAGTTTTGTTACAATTACCTCTATGTTTATTTACCATGAAGAAAAGGTGCAGAAATTAACATTTTCTTGCAATGCACACTCATGATTTGTCCATATTTATAAGGTGTCCGTCCAAAGGTTATAAAGGAAAGTAATTTTTTTTTACAAGATTATACAATGAATATTTACACCGTGATACTGATTTTTTTTCGTTTTTTTACAATGGTCTCTATATGAATTCAGAGTGAAACATTAATTGCTGTAGATAACAGCATATTAAGATATAATAATGACATTGTAATTCAGTGGCTAAAACATAACTTGGACTTGAATTGTCCAATTGTCTGTAGTAATACGTAATAAGGCTCGTGAGATTTGTAAGCAAATGAATTTTGATGGGCAAATAATAATAAATGTGAAAATCGACGGGCTTGATGGCTTATACACTTGCGGGTACATACAGTTATACAGAAATCTATTTATAAAAACACAAATGAATACTAAATGCTTGATACGGTTTCTTTTTATTGCGCATTAATTAACTAGACGAAACCAAAGTGTAGTTAAATGTGGGTAAGGTAAAACTGTAGTGTGATTTATGTTAGTCGTGGATTTTTTAAACTATGTCATCGAAAAGGGTCTCACGGGGGCAATTTCTTAAAACAATTCTGAAATTCAGATATTAATACTGACAAATAATAATAGTTACATGATATATAGAATGAAAAAAGAGTGCACGCAGTCTGAGATAAAATCAAATTATAATATGGGTCTTGTTGTTTGGCCTTTTTCATGTTTACATTTTGACGTCATAATTGTGAGTATTCTATAGCCCTACTTTACACACGACTCCTTACCTATCATGACAGCGCAGTTGGTTAAAGCGCTGTCTGCGGTCATTTCGTCGTATGACTCCTAAGTCGTGAGTTCGATCCCTGCTTGGTGTTGTAATTTTCATACTATTTTGCTAATTTGTTTTTTATCAAATATCTTACTGTGTATAATATCATGTTTTATTTATTTCATGTACATGTCTTTGTAAAGCGCACTTCTATTATATAGTATCATTTAAAGTGTAATGGAAATCCAATTTTTCGACGACATGTAGGCCCTTTAATTTATTCAAGGATTTAAATGCAGGCCTTGAAATGTGTTCATTTTTTTATATCTTTATATGTGACATCTTTGGTTGACACAAATACTAGCAGAAGCCGCGACAGTGTGTCATTACTTCACGTATGAGCGAATTAACAACAATAGGAACACGAGGCGAGATTACAGAAATATAAACATGATAACCGTTGGTTACAAACGTTCGAGGTCAATCGTGACTTTGATACACAATTTCTGACACAGCAGTGTCCGTTCCGTGCACACGAAATATGTTTAAGAAATAAATTCAACGGCAATGGTAATATCCAAGAAAGTAAACCATTCTCTAAATACAATACGTGTGAATGTGCATGCGGTATTGAATCGTTAACCACTCTTGACATAAATACAATGTGTCTCGTGTGTGTATACAATACGGTGTTCAGTGTGATTTCATGCAGGCGTTACTAAACATATCGCTTGACATTGCTCTTAATCCTTAGAAACGATTTTCTTTTTAATGAACTGAGCCGTCTCATTTTTTTCATGTATGTATTGTCCATGGATATAGAATACTAGGTTAATATTCAATACAGATAAGTTTATTTAGCGAGTCTCAGAAAACCTACGCCACGAGCCTTGACGATTGGTTTAGGTTTTCGTGCCCAGCAAATAAACTTATCTGTACTCAACACTTACCTAGTTTTCTATTTGTCCCATCATTTTCTGTTTTTATTTTGAAAATAAACAAAAAAAAATTACTGAATAGAACGAAAAAAATCAAATGACATCACGAAAATAAACAAAATGATGTCATTATATTGCGCGTTTGCTATATTCAACTAGCTGGAATACAGCTAATTTTATCCCACGAAGTGTTATTTCGTCAATGCAGGCGTGACGATGGGATAAATAGGGAAGATTACATGACTGTGGTGTTCCAGTGGCTTGTATCGCTCGAGTTGATTGTGTAACGCTGTATTCCACGAGCCCATTTATTATTTACCTCCTTCCGATCAAACACCAGCAGATACTGCCATGAAACAAACAAAATGATAACAAACAGTTCTGAAGAACGCGCATGAATACGTGCCATGTACATCAATGACGTCATTTAAATAAACATGTAATGGCGTCATCGAGTCTATAAATAGAACGGGGCGTTCCCAATGTCGCTCGGAACGTTACGGAAATATACGATTCTCAACGAACGTAAAAGTAGTCCGGTTTTTAAAGCCGTTGAATACGGAAAATTATTTCACAGTGTGAAATACGGGAATTCTCTCTGGCCAATTGTATTTTATACCCAAAATACACCAATATTTGAGTCAGATTATTTATAGGTATATCATAAATAGAGAATACTAGGTTAGTGTTGAATACAGATACGTTTATTTCGCTAGGCTTAGACAACCTAAACGTGGTTTAGGTTTTCGTGCCGAGCAAATAAACGTATCTGTATTAAAAACTGACCTGGTATTCTATTTATCCCATCATTTTTAGTCTTTATTTTGAAAATCAACGATAGAAAATAAACAACACGAAAAACATGAAATGACGTCACGAAAATAAATAACATGACGTCATTATAATGCGCGTGTTTTCTGTATTCAACAAGGTGGAATACAGCTTAGTTTATCCCACGGGGTGTTATGTCGTCAATGCAGGCGTGATGATGGGATAAAATCCTATAATGACCAGGTACTATAAACATGTATGATTAAGAATACTACATTATACATTGCATTACAATTACATGTACTCAGTTGTTGTTTTTTATTGTTGTTGTTTTTTATTGTTGTTGTTTTTTTGTTAAACAAGCAAATAACAATATAGTTGAGAAAAACAAACACACGATCTGGCCATAAGAAAATTAAGCAGAGACTCGTCTGGGAGAAAACAAATATGCTTTTCTCTCAATTTGATTACGATACTGAAAATAAATTAAGAATAAGTTAAACATTTCTAATGCCATACAACTCTAAATCTGCATAATTAAACAATCATCCGCCCACAGTTTAGGCTGAAATGGCATTATCATTGAAGCAGTTGCAAAAAGGTGTAATAACAAGAACACTATTTCCTGACTTATAAAGTAATTCACAAATTCAGGATGCAGGTCTGTGGGAATGATGTAATACTTTCAAAACTGTTACCTAAATTACGCGTCCATGACGAGTCTGAACATTGAATTTACGAGAACATTGGGGGATACAACCGTCTCTGATTTGATGTTAGCCCGCAGATTATAATTCAGACATACATGACAAGTTATTTTTAACACTTTTAGCACTGGCAAATCGTACGCCCAATGACAAATTCGACAACTGTGCTCAATATCTTTTCTTCTTTACAATTAATGTTATTTTGAACAACATTGCAGTTGGAAATTGTACGTCCATCGACAAATTTCGACAACAGAACAGAATGTCTTTTATTCTATAGATGACAACTATAACCACTGGCATAGTAACTATTGGCATAAGAAACATTAAGAAAGATCATACGGTTGTATTGAGTAAAAAGGTCGCCGTAATATGACTTCCTTCGATACTCCAGACATAGGTTGTATGAGAATACTTTGCTCTACGATTACAACCAATGTTATCGAGGCTTACAATAAATGCAATATCTCGTTAAAATTGGCGGTACGCTCTGGGATTTATAACCACGTCTACATAGGTCGAACTCCGACAAACACTGTTGACAGTATACGAATGTTTTATAAGACATCTCCGACAAACAATTAAGTCCTTGCTTTCTTAATGGTCAAACAAATTGGCCAATCAAATCCCGTCGTACGGCCAATGAACAACATTAGTGGGAAATGTAGAGTGCATACCTTGCCGGAGCTCTTGACGCCTTTCCAGAGGGAGAAGTAGAGGCAGATGAAGGTGAGGAGCGTGCAGAGGACCAGCTCCCACCGAACGCCGCCAAGATGCTCCAGGCCCCGGCTGAGGTGCAGGCGTAGCATATTACGCCTGCAACGGGCATGACTAGGCTTTACTGTTTGAGACTGACTAGGCTTTAGTGTTTGAAACTATCATTAGTTTGTCAAATAACTAAATTTAAAAAAGAACATGATTCACATATAGTTCTTCAATTTAAAATTTCGAACCTTACTCCCGACATGAAACATTCCACAATTTTATACATTCTTACATACGAATTGTATCCGACGGGATATCATATGAACTATGTTGCCCTAATCAGTCGAAAACTTTGTATACATGTGACAACACTGTCAACCTTTGGAACTTAGTAAAAACAAGAAAGGAAGTATTTTTTAGGGTGCTCATGTTTGACATTGCAGAAAATTTAAAGTTAATGGCCTTCTTTGATGTAACCAAACGCATACACTTGATTCCAGATGTCTACTGCCAATACTTGCGTTTAAAGATAGCTTTTAATACAATTATTGTTTTTTCTTTTATAAATCATATGCCACAAACAATAAACAATTTAACGTCTGCCAAAAATGTGGAGACTATTAGCGTATAACCAATCTTCACACTCACTCAAAGAATTCATACGACGACGACACGGCATGCGTTACGTTACTGACGGTCCCATTTGGCGCGTCGGAAGTGTTGAACTTGCCCTCGCCGAGGCGCCAGCAGTGCGGGCTGTTCCAGTCGCGATCGCAGTGGCGCCAGGGCAGGTCAAGGGTGAAGGACGAGAACAGGTAGTAGAACGCCCAGCCGATCACCACGTTGTAATAGAAAGCCACGATGTACGCCATGAAACAGGAGGCGTAACCGATCCCTGCAATAAAGAAAGATACGATGGTGAGAAACATGCTTTAATATAACTTGAAACTGAAAAAGATACAATGGTGTAATCGAACAACAACATATATGTGTACAAGTAAATGAAATAGTCATGCTGTAGAAGAAAGTGACGACATGCGTCATAAAATACGAGGCGTAACAAAAACCTAAAAATTTGGAAAGATGGCGGAAAGAACGAAATAAATGCACTAAAGGCCCTGTCACACTGTGGGGAATTTGAGCTACGAACTTGGGCGAGTTGTAACTCGCCACAACTCGCCTGTTGTCGTGTAGATCTTGTACACATGTCTATCTATGTCGCAGTGATGTCTTCTTATGTCGTCAGAACTCGACAATTAGCGGCGAGAATTTAAACCGTTTAAAATTCTCGCCGCTTCTCGGCGACTTTTTTTCTTGTATATGTGTCGAAGACGTGTCGAAGGAATCTCGCACACTCTCGAACACATTCCGTAGACATGCCTTCACTTGTCGGAGCGTTATCGTTCTACGACATAAAACGAGTTTGGGGACTTGCCTTCGACATATACTCGTGCATATTTCGTCACAAGTCGTACAGACTCGTCCACACTCGCATATTCTCGAAGACAAATCTTCGATTGTCGAAAATATATCATACTCATATCGTAGTAATATGTTGAAGAGAACTCGAACAAATGTCGTCTTGAATCAATTCCGTGACCAACTCGTCCACTTTACGGCGGGTTATAACATTATATATAAACAAGCGAAATAACACTACTGACAAAGAAATATATTGGAAATATAGTGTCGTTTATGAAAAATCATCGATTGAAATGGATAAAATTATAAAGCGTTTGTAAAGCTTTCCATCGATATTTTGGAAAACGCGTGTATCACGAACATAGCGTTAAAAATCACTGCAAGGAATGCCAGTCAGAATGGCCGTGCGGTTAGAGCGACATAATTCTGATCCCGGCGGACGTTGTTCGAGTCCCGGCGACGGCAGTTTTTTTAATTTACTTTTTTCTTTATATAATATTTGTTTTTGGTCAGTCCAACTTCTTTTGTTTTTGCAGTTACATTTTTCAAAAATACTAAAATCTGGGAACAATTCCCTTTAACGTACAACTTTACCAATGAGATTTGTGAATACGAATCCAAAGATACAAGATAATTTACATGGTGCAAAATACAGGAAACATTTGTTTAATAAAAACATGGTTTGTTTATGTAAAGTTTATTTCACATACCATTTAGAAGGCCCACAGCCAAGTAGACAATGTTTCACATACAGTGTACTAGCGTAAACATATCGATATGACTCTCTCTACATTAGCAATACAGTGTAGAGAAAATATAACTTTCTATATAAGCAATATCGCATACATAAAAAGATAATAATAATAAACAATAAAAGCCATCTTAAGCTTTTATTAAACATTTAACGAGTAGAAAGATTTTTTAGTTTTACAATATATACCACACTCAGATCATTTAATTTTTCGCTACAAAATAATTGTATTGTAAAAAATTATAGTTGTTAAAATACACCTTTTATGATGCTTACACCTGATTCCAGACTATCTATCCGACAAGAAACCACAGACCGTTACAAGGCTTAAATAATAATAATATGTATACACATTCAACTGTAGACAGATTTCTTGATTTTGCAATATGTACCTCACACTATGTGAAATTAATATTTGATGATGCAGTCATTTGTACTACAACTAATGATTATAAACTTATGCATAAGAATGCGCTATGTAAGTATACATTTGTAATGTTAACGCCCTATTCAAGACTACCAGAAACGAAACAATAGGCATTAATAAAGCTGCATTGGGACAAACCAATTAGCAACAACAACAACTTTGTACCTAATAAGAAGTAACACACTCAAATGGATACATAGGTATTATTTGATCCGATCAAAAAACAGTGGTAGATGTCACAACTTAGTTTTTTTTAAATTAAAAGTTCATTTTCTGAAGTTATTAGCTCTATAAATGTGTGCATGTTTGGTATATGTCTATAATATAATAGAATGTATTTTATCCTTAGTTCCTCATATAGATCTAATTTACATTCAAGAATAAAATGAAACTCATCTTCAAGTTTATAACAAACAGTACATTTTCTTTGATCTAAGGGGACAGGAGTAATTCTAGCCCATCTGCCACTCTCAATAGGTACGTTATGTGATGACAGGCGCAGTTTAGATAAACAATATACTTGAAACTTTTTCACATGACAAAAATTCGTGTATTGTTGAAATTGAAAAATAGCAATGTTTTTGTATAAGTTCGCTCTACAGGAGTTTCAAAGTATCTCATTCCAATTATGGATATACGTGTCGCTCAACATTTGCTTAATAGCCAAAATAAAAAGCTCATCATCTTGCACATCTTGGAAAAGTCAAACAAAATAGAAACCTAAATTACTCGATAAATAAAATTTAATAAAAACAAGAAATGTCTTTAAAAAAGGCAATCTGCTTTGACATTAATATTGGGATATCATTTTCACCCTAAACATAATACAGAGGGCCAAGATGAACGGTTACGTGGCTTCTCGGACCCCAGATTTTTCGGTCCCCACCTAGACAAGGCGACTTCTCGGACCCCAGAGTTTTTGAGCACCATAAGAAAACTTCTCAGATCCCAACATTTATGTGTGATTAATTAACAAATAACCTAAATAATTTACGTTAACATCATAAGTATATAAATTTGTTTACCAAATTTAACAAATTAACAATGTACGAAAATAATTGCGGGAATGAATGAAAATTATTTTGTATCAGACGCGTACAGTTATCCAAGTTTTAAGTAATATACCCTACCTTCATCTTGTAGGTTATCTATGCATAATACATACACATTTCGAAATCAATTAATAATTCATACAGTGTACTCGAATGAAAAGCAATCTCCAGAGAACATTCAGCGCATTTGAAATAATGATGACTTCCATTTTTGATAACACAAACATAACATTTCAGTAGACTATGGCGATTTAAAATTATATTCGGTAGGAATATGATGTTTCAAGGGTTTCTGTGTATATACTTGATATTGCAACTAATGTATTCATGCTACGCAAATAAAGTAAAAGTAACACGAATAACATTTCGACGTATTCCGATACTTATTTCACCACATATTATTTACTGAAAGATATCTTTTTGCTGGTTGATCAACATCTACTGGAGAAGTTGACAGAAATGTGCAATTCTATTTGATTTAAACATATTTATTTCTTTTAGCAAATACATAATATATCAAAATACACAATACAATGAGTATTAGAAGAGGATTGAAACGGAAGAAATAATTCTTATAGAGTTTCTCTCCTCAAGGTAATATTTACATATAATTGGCAGTGTGTTAAGAACAATAGTACATGGTTTATGCCAGATATAGGAAATGTGAATGGTAAATATGCAAATGTTTTCGAAAAAAAAGAGTAAAAATAAAAATAAGAACGAAGGATTGTTGGTGCAAGGACTTGAACATCAAGTAACAACAACTACTCATGACCGGATTGTTAAGAAAATCGCCGGGATTCTTTTATAAATTGTTGGACATGTAGAAAAATTTCAGAGTTTTCAATTTCGTCAAGATATGTATTGCCGAAAAGCAAAATATTGAGCTCAACAACGCTAGTTATTCCGGAGATACTGTTCATTAATGTAGTACGTATTGCGTTATAATAAGGACATACGAAAAAGAAGTGGTAGTTAGATTCAATATCTCCACACGAGCATAGTGGAGACTCGATGATGTTTTTTGCGTAAAGATGTTCGTTAAGCGCACTCGATTTGGTCCTTAACCGCGTGTGGAGTATTTGAAGATAACGTTGTCCTATATAAAAGTACGATGGTGTTTTTACCATGCCTCTTTTAAGCTTGGATTTAAAAATATTCAACGATTCACTATTTTTTACATCTTCTGGTAATATATTCCATTTTCGAATAACTGCAGGTAGAAATGAATTATAGTAAAGGGTTGATCTAGATTCGGATGTGCGCAATTCATTCGCATTACGGAGATTGTACCTAGTAGCAGCTCCGACATGTTGAGGTACCAGGTCGGTCAAATACTGAGGGGTAAGAGAGTTTTGCATTTTGTAAAAAAGTATTAGTTGGTGTTTGTCGCGTCGATCTTGTAGCGGTTCCCAGTTAATTTCCTTTTGCAATTCGGTTAAAGATACTAGTTTTGATGACCCACAAGCAATTCGCGCTGCTTCGATTTGAATTTTGTCAAGTTCACGTTTTTCTGCTTGAGTGCAATTATCCCATATTACATCTGAATATTCTAATAGCGGTCGAATGAATGACGTATAAATTATTTCAAGCGATTTGCGGTCAAGTTTAAATCTCAGTTTGCGCATAATATTAATTCGACTCCATGCTTTATCAGTTATATATTTAATATGGATGTGCCATTTACAATCATTCGAAAGAAAAACTCCTAGATGTTTGTGGGAGCAGACATCCGGTATTGGCTTAGACAACATTTTAAAGCTATATGTATTCGGTTGTTGCTTTCTGGAGAATGTAATTGTTTCAGATTTAGAAGGATTAAATAAGACATGCCATTTTAAGGCCCAATCAGATATTCTGTTGATATCGTTTTGTAATATAGCATTACGAGTATTTGTGTCATCTATGATAATGTATAGGGATGTATTGTCAGCAAACAGACGAATGTTACTTTGAATGTCGTTTACAATATCATTTATGAAGATTAGAAATAATAGGGGCCCTAATATAGAGCCCTGAGGGACACCGGCCTCTAGTGTAGCCCAATTTGAAACTGCGCCTGGAAGTACTACACGTTGACGTCTTCCATTAAGATAATTTACAAACCAAGAGTGTAACTTTCCACGGATGCCAATAGCATTGAGTTTATGTAATAGACCCAGGTGCCAGACCTTATCGAAGGCTTTACTTATGTCAAAAAATACAGCTTTTACCTCTAATCCATTGTCAAGGGCTTTGCAAAACGTATCGTATATATAAGTGAGTTGGTTTGTGGTAGAGTCACCTGGCAAAAACCCAGACTGAGATGTGGTCAGTATTTTGTTACTAATAAGGTGATTGTACACATGTTTAAAAATTATTTTTTCAAACACTTTTTCCATTGTATTAAGCAATGATATTGGACGATAGTTAATCGCTAATTTAGGGTCACCTTTTTTTAAAACTGCACTGACGTTAGCATCTTTCCAACAGCTTGGCATTATACATTTGTTGAGTGAGAAATTAAAGAGTTCACATAAGGGAGAGGACAATTCGACTCGACATTCTTTTAAAATACGGTTACTTATACCGTCAGGTCCTGATGCTTTATCAACAGAAAGTGATTCTAGAACATCATGAACATCAGTAGATGTAATAATAAGAGACTCTAGCAAGTTAGCAATTGGTACATAAGTGAGATCCGGAATGTTATCATTATCAATGTCAATTTTTGACTGACTTTGAAAGAAATTGTTAAGAATGTTCGCCTTTTCAAAGCAATCAGTTACAGCTGAATTGTCGGTGGGATTAATGAGTGCAGAATTTAAGTAATTGTTAGCTTTGTTGATAAATGACTTGAGAGTTCTCCACCAGTCGTTAGACGTGTGGTTATTTTGTTTGAGTTTATCGCGTAGGTTTACATAGTACTGATCTTTTGCTTGTCTAATTAATGATATGGTCTGGTTTCTGAGTGCACGAAACTTGGACCAATAATAGGTACTGTTTTTGCGTTTCGCATGTTGGTAAGCTCGTTTGCGTTTTCTTATCATACGACGTATATGTGTATTGAACCAAGGAGCGTCACGCGGTTTGATTTGTATTAGCCTGTTTGGGATACAATGTTTAGCATTACGAATAATAGTATCAGTGATATTAGTGCAATATGTGTCGACGTCGTTACTTGCGATTGTTTCCCAGTTAAATGTAGAGAAGGTTTCACGTAACACATTGTAGTTACAGTCCTCGTATTTCCATATATGACGCTCGTATGTTTTCGCTCTTGGCTTATTATATTTTAATAAACCATAAATAGGACTATGGTAGCGATGTTGTTGATCAAGAAAAGGATCACCAACACCTGATAATGCCAAGCTGTTTGGGTTACTTAGTAGCAACAAGTCAAGAATTGATGAAGAACTTTCTGTAAAATGCGTTGGTTCGTCAATAACTTGAACAAGACTGTACTCTTGGCACCAAGAATCAAGTTTTCTTGCTAATGTATGTATATTGATATTCATGTTAAAGTCCCCGGTAATTATAATATCTGATATACCGGTTTCAATTGCTAAGCCAAAAGAGTCATCAATTAAGTTAGTGTAAGACACATCTGCGTTTGGTGGTCTATAAAATAACCCAAATAAGACACGCTTTTTACTCTGCAAGTGGAGTTCAATCCAAATGCATTCTAATGAAATAGGTTCAAGGTCAGGTCTGCGTTCATAGTGGATACAATCTTTTACGTATAGCATAATCCCACCGTGGCTGTCATGTATTCGATCTTTGCGTTCGGGGCAGTGATATGAGGGGATAAGGAGTTCGTCAGTTTCAATAGAGTTACTAAGCCAAGTCTCAGTAAAGGATAGTACATCAAAATTCGAGAGTTCTGCAGTAAGAATATCCAATTTGTTCCGGATACTCTGCACATTATACTGAATAAACGAAAAGTTATTAGGCATTGCCAATAAGTCAGTAAGTGTATTGATCTCCGTGACAGAGGAAGCTAAGGAACTAATCGATACTGGGCCTGGGTTTAGTTCAATATCCCCAGAAAGCAACATGATTATGTTAAGCCATGTAAGTATCGCGACTGTTAAGAAGACAAAAATTGTTTTCCGTACGAATATTAAATTGGAATAGTAGCGTTTACTAACTATAGCGCGTGTATACGGCCGTTGAATATGCCGGAAAAGTTGGGATTGACCTTTGATGTTGTGAAGAAACGATTCCAGAGCAATTTCGTTTTTGTACAACGAAATTAAGACTATTGCATTTAAAGATGCAAAAAACAATCCGATTGGTTTGTATCTTGGTAAGATGTTATGTGTAACCATCATAATACGTTAAGAAAGGTGAGTGCACTTTAGCAAGAGTTACAATAGTCCAAGACTCTTCAACAAGTCCTTCATCCTGAAAACAGTAAAACAAGAAAATAAAGCAAATGAAAAAGGTTATAAAGACGTAAATCAGAAGGTAAGTGGTCAATGTGTAAATGAGCTGGTCATTTTAAAGAATTAAGTGCCATAAGAACAAATTGGACGGCTTAACGTACCCTAATCGTTATAGACATACATAAGTGTGTTATAAGGGTAATTTACACATACAACATACGGTGAAAGCATAAAGTTACAGAGGTACACATGTACAGTATACATGCACAACCATATACATACATATACACACATACCATACACACGTACACACATACACGGATACACACATACACACGTACACACATAGACACACACATACACCCACACATAAACACACATGTACATACATAGTTGTATAGCTATACATAGATATATTTGAAATTTCATATTTATATATAATTAATTCTTACAATTAACAATAAGTTTAAACTACTAGTACTATAAAGAAGTACAAGACAGTCTTACTCAATCAGAAAATGTTCAATTTGTTTTCATCATGCATTATAACAGTGTAGTAGGAATTAACCAGTCAAACAGTTATACAGCTACAAACACAGAAACATACATACTTATGTAGCTATACATAGTTATATATAGTTATACATTTTGTATATAATTAGTTCTTTCAATATGCATGATAACAGTATAATAATAATAATAATAATTAACCAACCAAACAGTTATACAGCTAGTTATATATAGTCATACATTTTATATATAATTAGTTCTTTCAATATGCATGATAACAGTGTAATAATAATAATAATAATTAACCAGCCAAACAGTTATACAGCTACAAAACAAGAGAACATTACAATTAGAACACAACTGGTCTGATTGGCTTTGTTTAATGAAATGAATTTGTTAACTCAATAAAAAGTTACTTTTAATGTGATATCAGTATAGATTTGATATTGTTTGCTATTTGATTTCAATACTTATAAAGACATTTGTACGATATTAGGTATTTCCATTTGTACAAGCCCTACGAAAGAGAAATGTAGGGCCCGTTGTGGAACCAAATAAGTGTTTAGCGGACTATAGTCGTACGAAATTATGTGTTGTGTCGTGTATTAGTGATATCCCAAATCAAGCAGCCCTGCAGAAACGAAATTGAGGGTCCGCATTGGGATATTTATATTTATGCAATGCGACATGAACATTGGATATACTCGATAGATTTTACGTGTTACATACTATTTATATTGCATGTAAGTAAAACTATAACCAGCAGAATATTATATATTGTGTTAATACCTAGACAGACTGTACGTTCTATTCAAAGTGTACCTTAAAATGCACAAATGAATTTAAGTTAACAAATATATACAAAGTGAATCAAAGTGCATGTATTTAAGGTTTCCGACTAGCAGATGGAGATAACGGTAAATGTTTTGTAAGCATTTTGAAGAATATTAAAATAAAATTATATTTATATTCACAAAGGAAGCGAGGCATAACAAAATCCAATGTAATCCGTTCATAGACACATTTAACTCGGAGCATAAGTTTTCGATCATGGTAACGCTTGAGCATTGTTAGGTGGCAATTATTTATGTTACGGGGTAAGTTTGGTAAATATGTTATAATATCAAATATGTGTACCACGTTTCACTGATTTTGGTCAAATCACAAAAGTGACGTACATATACTGTTCGACAAAGAAATGGGGGATGTTCATTCATGATCTATTGCCACTAGTGACCGATCCGTACGATCTATTGGCGATGGAGCGGAGCTTGGTTATCTGTTCAGGTGTTTCAACTCGATGGATCGCGCGTTTAAGGTCTCGCACCAACATAGTTCCGTCGTGGGTCCATGCACTTTCTGCAAGTTTATCCATAACGAGTTTGCGCGCGTCAAAAAACATCTCACTGCGATGCTTCGTTAGGGCCTCGTTGATGAAATTCCTTCTGTATTTCTCAGAGTTTTTAGCTCGAGATCTCACATTATACAGTTTTTGCCGGGCTCTGTATGACACAAACTTGATAATGATGTCCCTAGGCTTTGAACCGGATTGTGACCGGGGACCTAATCGATGGGAGCGATCGATCTCTTCTATAGAAAGATTTGCGCCAAGGTCGTTCGCCATCTCAACTACAATCTTGTCAGTGTCCTCTTGACCGGCTTCCGAGATCCCAGTGACACGCAGGCAGTTTCGGCGACTGTATTGATCCGCTCGATCTGCTTGTAACTCTAACTCGGCTACCTGATCTTGAAGGCGTTTGTTTTCCTGTACCAAGGACTCAATTTTTTCATTAAGTGAGGCGTTAATTCCGGTGATGACCTGTGGGATGAAGGCCTGCACAATTGAACTGACCATGGCTTCAAGGTCAACTTTGAACATATCGTGCATCCGGTTCGTTATGGTTTCCAAATCCGCCTCACTCAGATGAACCTGGGTTATGACTGCACTGCTCTGCATGATATCAGAGTCAGATAATTTGTTCTTCTTGTTCCCTACTTCGGGCTCAATACTTGAGGTGGATAGGTCACGCTTATCAGGCCTTTTCCCCTGTACAGGTGTGGAGTGGTTATTCATGTTGACGCTCTTTTATTTTCAACAGTATAGAACAGTATAGAACACCGGCGCAACGAAGCGCAACGTATATTCACTAACGGTAAACGGATTAAGTTAATAGGTTACAGGTAATAGTGGTCAACACTGGAAACTAATTGGTAACGGGTAACGAGTAGAAACTAGTTCACCGTGATTGCAGACAACAAACAAGCACGTATCTATGAAATACCTTGGAAAAATAGATGTCCAAATATATCCTTTCTTACATAGTCCACTTCAAACTTTGTAACACAATCACATGACACGTGCACTATGAATTACACCTATATAAATTTTAGACCAGAAAGTTTTGTGAAGAATCACATATTCATTATTTTCCTACGAGCTACAAAAACACGTCAACACCCGCCATTACCGGAAGTGCTTTTTGATAGAACGCAACTGCCATTCAATTTGAAATTAAAATGCTAAGTTATAAACATAAATTCTCCATTTATTGAAATATTCGCTCTTGTGATTCTCTAGACTCTAATTGATGCATGTTTATTATAATAGCTATACACCGGCAGCTAAACGCCAGCTACTTTTAGAATGATCGTGTCTGGTGAGTGTGTTACCCTCGTGTGTGTGTAATACATTTTTATCGAGTGAACCGGGATTCTCTCCCATATGGCCATCGCCCCCAGAAGACTTGTTAGTTGGTTACAGGGGATAGTGCAAGATACAGGAGACGCCCCGTTCCAGAGGCGACCCTGGGTCTTTTAGTGCCCGGTGTGAAGCATCTAGTACACTGCACCTCGGTTTAACGTCCCATGCGAAAGACAAGTTAGTAGGTTAGGGTGTGGCGGGGGCTCGAACCTGCGACCCCTGGGTTGTGAAGCCAGTGCGTTACCACTAGACCACGGATCCGCCACTGTTACACTCGCTAGAATCAGTTGTTATTTATAGAGCTAGCCGCTAGGCTAAACAAAACAGTGGATTAATTCTGAGAACGAATATAATATTCTGTTCTTATCATACAAAGAGAAAATATGTTCACAATTATGTTCAGTTCTAGAGTGTATGTCGAATATATGTTTATAACTTTATTTTAACCGCTTATGTAAACGTACATTTTAATTCCCCAAAGTATGCAAAAGTTGTTGGTATACATTAAACCATGGTTGTAAATTTGCATTCCCTAAAAATAGGGAATTTTCCAAATTCTATTGGCATTCAATTTTTCCGCTGCATAATTAGCGCAAGAAATCTAGGTCAAAAGTGATCGAAGACAGCTACGCCGAAAAAACAAGCACCTGCATATTATCATGACACAAATGATGATGGCGAAGTGAATACGTTATCATTGATGCACAGCATATAACATAGCGTCTCTCTACAATGTACAGCTATAACTTTACAGGTATCATACACCAGAAACAGTGAACAGCCGTAGGTTTTACATTTATAACAGGAAATGTCTATTGTAAATCATTTTAAATATGTATGTAAGTTTTAAGCATAGCATTTTATCAAAGATACAAGAAAGCATACTTAGAAAATAAGCTGTGATTACTCTTGTATCATATAAACGCCTTTGAAATATACCTCAAGTGATTTTCAGTACTAGTCAATCCATAAATATGTTTTGAGGGCTTCAAACACACACCAACAATTATAGTATTATTAAAGTACTTTGCTGTGAGAGATAACAAAAGGTTGAATGGTACTATTTCTGCAACTATTACTACTACTGCTACTACTGCTACTACTACTACTACTATTACTACTACTATTACTACTACTACTACTACTACTACTACTACTACTACTACTACTACTACTACTACTTATACTACTACTACTACTACTCCTTCTACAACTACTACTACTACCTCTAAATCTCCTACTCCTACTTCTACAAAATCTCCTACTCCTACTACTTCTACTACAACATATTATACAAATTATCATTATTATCATCAGTAGAAGCATGTATACTAAGTTCACACGGTTTACAAATATGCAGTTGAGAAGGGGAAAAAACAGATCGTTTTTAAATAAAAATAATTTGAATTCCACACTTATGTACTAGTTTTGATTAATTGCTATATTTAACTGTTTAGTTCATTAATTTTGCAATGCAAGACAATATGTTTTGGAAGATCTTATCACGTATCTTTTCTTTTCAGCTATCAACGGTCACTAACGCAACCGTGGGAGTCAATAGAACATGTGTTTCAGTAATAGACACTGTTAGTTGGTTACATAAATATCTGAATTATGCATTCAAGGCCAATGGTTTTATTCTCAACACAACAGGATGTTAGAAATTTTAATGGCAAGCCACTATTAGGGATATTTCAGCAATCTCTTTATCGTGAAATGTTAGCAGTCATTTAGATCAACGTTCGACTAATCGCTTAGTCCTATATTAAATGATAATAAAAAAACGTTCAGTTTCTGCTTCAATGTTTGAAAGAAAACCAAAAATAACATTTCTATTTCTTTCAAGCACTATTTTCATTATATAGATACGATCATTCCACTAGACAAAGTTTAAACCTCATTTTCTGGCATGCGTTCAGTGCTTAACAAAACTTCAACATGTATTATCAAATAAGACTAAATAAAGAATTAGGTCCCACTCGCGCATTCATTGTACGTCATGAAAACTGTCAGCATGTGTATAGTTTCAGATTTTACGGATGGTAGTACCTCACACGTTTATCTAATTTCAGTGGTGTATCCTAGCCATTAATACGAGGGCATTTCTTAAGAGATTATTTTAAAGTGTTAAATAGACACTGAATATTATATGAACAGCATCTGAGAATGAATAATTTGCTGGTATGTATAATATAATTAATACGCAACATTTTGTCTCTAAATACGAAAGACAATTTAGCTTGGTTTTATGCAATGTGGTGATGACGTATCTATTTAGAAATAACAACTAAATATCATCGAACACAAATATACGGATATATGCTCAAAAAGCGTCTCCATATGCATATATATTTTGAAATTAATTCCTAAATACATATGTATATACAGTGCGCTATTCTTACATAGATTTTCAGTATATCTCTACAACTTTTCTAGATGAATTACTTGTAGATCTTTTTGGTATCATTTGAGATATAACAAAACCACACTTATTGTCAACAATTTTAAATGTACAAACATAATTAAAACCCGTCACGTGACTTTATATCAAAAACTAAACTGTTATTTTCGTAACACTTTAATAATAATGGTGTCTTTCTTTTCAGGTTTCTGTTTTTAGAACGAAAGCTTGTTACACATGCATTTAATGAATCACGTGGTTCCTAATAAATTAACTTATTTAAAAGTCATTAAAACAGATCTTGTCATAGTTGGATACGACGTTGCAACAATACCTCTCTACTTAGAAAATTCAAGTTACAAATGGCCGAGGAGTAGCTTTTAGCAATTGAAATACCGTGCATATTACTTTTCCAATGAATTATTACTCGGGGGCATCTGTGTTTCACGTCCATTAATGAAATGTTACAGTAGTATCTTATTAAAAATATTCACATAAAACGAAAATAAAGCAACGTACTGACAAGGAGATAAGACTTCCAATTGATCTACAGAAATGGTTTACATACTGATAATACTTATGAGAAAAGGACATAGGAATGTAATGGAGACCAATTACGGTATTTTCTTTTTGAAATAGAAACACAAAATTGAACCTATACCCGCTGTCATGCTTTAAAGGCATTTATTCGCAGAATTAGATCTAAATAGTTTTATTCACTGCTGCAATAACATATATTTACTTGTTCTTTGCTCACACTATACATTCGTGTGCTAGAAGAATTCTGCCTAAATATCAACCAATATTAAGCCTACACAGTGAACTTACACAAGACGGTTTTTAGACTGTTGGCAGGATTAATTAGGTGTATTCTGAAATCGGTCTTGAGGGAACTACTTTTTTACTTTGCAGGTTACCAGCCAGTACATCGATAAATTACTACGCTTCGCTGGCTGAGCAGTGAGGCTTCCTGGTATCAATGCTACTTTCTATGAATAGATGACCAGAAATAGATCCGACTTAAAACACTTATAAACAATAATAATAATCCATTTAGTCCACATCTACAAGTAAATTCAAGTTATGTCTATTCACATAGGTATGATAGCGTATCTGTTTGTGCTGTTGACTGGTTAAGTGCGTATTACATCACATTGCATCAGTACATATAGCTGAGCGATTGTAACCACTCGATTGATGATAGCTTTGTTTTTGACGTATGCATAAGAATTATGGAAAAGCATTGTGCTTCTAACGAGAGTTTTGAAAGCATTTCACAAAATCAACTTATTTTATTTAAATTTGGTATATACCGAACATAGCGCTTGTGATAAAAAGCACTAAATATATATTGGTATGTAATATCCGGATACTATCCGGATAACCGTATAGATCGGTAATCGCGGCTAGAACAGGCGCGTGTTAAAGTTGCAAAATTAATTTAACAATTACGATACCTGTTATTTTAAAATAATGAAACGACAGGGTTTTAATACGAGTACTTGTATAACGTTTAAATATACGATATCAATACCCTTAATTAAATCAGCTGAAGAAGTTCAAACTAATTTCCTCAAGTAAATTCAAAGACCTAGCTCTGTATTTAATACATGCACATAGTTTTTGGGCTTCATTATTATTATTATTAGTAGTAGTAGGAATAGTATTAGTAAAACTACCATCATCATATCCTGAAGCAACATAAGCATTATAATTATCGATGTTATTAATAATAAAATAATTGATGTCGTTGTAGCTGCATACTAGTTTTACAAATACGCAACTCAAAAAGAAGGAAAACAAAAAGACCATCTTACATAAAGAGTAAAGTGAATAGTCCATCGTAATGCATTTATTTTTAGTATATCGACTGTTTAATTCATTAAAGCTGGCGCGCAATATGATCCTTTGCGAACATCTGATCACGCATCGTTACTTCTCAGCCATAAGCGCTCACTAACGCAACAGTGGGAGTCAATAGAAAGTTTGTTTCAGTAATATACGCTCTTAGTTGATTACATAAATATCTATATTATACATTCAAGGCCATTGGTTTTGTTCTCAACACAACAAGTTGTCGGGAATTCTAATGGCAGGCCATTATTGTGGATATTTTACCAATCTCTGTATCATGAAATGCTAGCAGTCTTTTCGGAATCAACGTTCCGCTGACCACTTAGTTATCCATTAAATAATACAAAGGTTCGCACATAACCGTTCACTTTCCTACTAAAATATCCTTTTACAGTTTGAAAGAAAATTTTAAAATGACATTAATATTTCTTCAAAGCACGAACTAATGTTCATCCTTAAGATACGATCATTCTATTAGTGTGAACTTCATTTTCTGGCATGCGTTCAGTGCTTTACAGCAATTCAACATTTATTATCAATTAATACTAAGTGGAGAATTAATTCCCACTCTCGCAATAATTTTACGTATTTGAAAACGTTTTTAACAAGTGGGTAGTTTAACAGATTTTAACGGACGGTATTTTTTCGTGTACATATTTAAATGTCCTTTTTTGTAATATAGAAGTAAAATCTTGCCGAGTGCTTTACAGTCCTTTATAAGTGTGTGTTAACGAACACAAAGCGGTCGGTTATCGTATAAAAGGTGTATTATTCAGTAAAGTCACGCGCCAATAACGACTGACCATGTGTTTTCCTTAAGCTTCACACCGGGCGTCCTTGTTACTATTGTTCATTATCAAACTCTTCCGAGCTTAAATACCATTATTTCAATATCATGATTTTATACTTTTTACTAAATGCGTGATGAAAGAAATGGAAAGTAACAAAAGTCCAGACTCTGACGGTATAACAATAGAATTTTATCAAATATTTTGGAATGAAATTTAAAAAATACTTAAAAGACTCACTTAATTATTCGTATAACAGTAAAGAACTTACCGTTTTACAAATACAAAGACTTATTATATTAACACCAAATTCAGGTTAAAATTTAGATTCACTTTCGAACTGGCGCCCAATTAGTTTACTAAATACTGACTATAAAATTGCTACAAAGTCTATAGCAAACAGAATCAAAAATATACTACCAACTCTTATTTCCAAATTCCTGTCAGGCTTCGTAAAGGGAAGATATATCGGTGAAAACGTTAGACTTCTACAAGAATGCATACATTCTTGCAACAAATCAAACGATCATGGTCTAATATTCTTTGCAGATTTCAAAAAGGCTTCCAAATCCAAGTGAAGGCATTTTAAATGAAATCAACGACAATTGGAATATAAATTGGAATATGGGATAGAAAACCTGACAAAATAAAAAAGCACTTTAATACAACCAGTTGAACTAGGAGGCATAAAACTTACTAACATAAAATCATTTGTTAATTCAATAAAATCAAGCTGTTTATTAGATAAATCAAATAGTGGACATTGGAAATGGTTTTATAACAATTCGTTGCAAACATTCGGAGTATATTTAATATTTTCAATGTTTCATTAACAACACAAAAATATTGAACATATCTAAAGAAAACAAATTCTTACAAGACGCATTAGAGGCATGGAATAATACTACAAATAATCTCAACAAGAATTACAATAGTAAAATCATACTTTGGAACAACAAAGATATACAAGTTAATAACACGACATTTTTCTACCGGGAATGGTTCGAACGAGGTATTAAATATGTTGATCAATTATATGACTTTATATCAAACGACTTCTATTCATTTGAAAATATATGTTACTTCTCAATCAATAACTTCCTTATGTATTACTCATTCATAAAAAAATACCGACTAATATAAAATCTCAAATAAACATTGAAAATAAACCATCAATAAACAAACCAAATAAGTCAATATATGAACTGCACATCCCGAAGTCAAACGAATTAACAAACGCACAATAACAATGGGAACATATATTCAGCAATACTAATATGAACAGAAAACTAATTTTTACAATGCCATAGAAAGCAACAATAGACACAAAACTAAGCAACTTTCAATATAAATACATAAACAGAATTATTGCCACTAACAAGTATATTTTTAAATGCAAATTATCAAATACGAACCTATGTGATCTATGTTGCGAATACATTCAATCAATTGAACATATATTTTGGGAATGTACATTCAAAACATATGGTATCAGTTATCAACTACTCAAAATAACAAATCGTTCAATATCACATTCACATATTTTATCATAAGCATTTGGAATTCAAGAAACATCTAAAAGAAGAAATCAGTCCACTTGTAAATATCTTGTAAATGTCTTTCTTTATCATTTTCTTCCCCACTTTTTATATATCATAGCCACTCATAAGAATCCCAAGCGTCAGATATACACATCACCAATTATAATATTGTTAGGATTACAGTGCAAAATATGTTGTAACATGTATGGTTTGTTGTTACAATATAACACATGAATATATCATATTGAATAATAAAACAATACGTGATGCACGCTGAAATGTATGTAAAATCTTATTTTAAAATTCGATTCGAGAAAAAAACACTTAAACTAAAGGGCGACAATCTAGTACGATTCTAACTCGGCTGAACGCGACCCTTGTATATGTGGAAGGCGTGATTTAGAAGATGTGTAACATTTTATATGCATTTGTCCATCTTACTCAACTGTAAGGCGACGATTTCTTGATAATTATTTATTGATTATGAAAAGGCTTTTGACACCGTTATACATGAAGCTTTGTGGATAAAATTAGCTAATTCCCATGTAAGTTGTAAAATGTTAAAAATGCTTAAATCTCTATATTCAAACGTTAAAGCTTGTGTTAAAAATTCTGAACACATGCCGTATTCTGAACTGTTTGACATAACACTTGGTGTCAAACAAGGAGAGCCTCTATCTCCTTTACTGTTTATATTATTTATTAATGATATCAAGGATTATATTGATGTGTCTAAAATGTCTGTAAATGATATTGAAAAGTTATCACTATATATGTTACTATTTGCAGATGATATTGCTTTGTTTACGACTGATCCCAATAGTTTGCAGGCCCAGCTAGATTATGTAAACCAATATTCTTCTAAATGGGGCCTCAAGATAAATGTAGCTAAAGCAAAAATATGTATATTTGAACGCAAAAAATCTAGAAATAATTTTACATGGAGTATAAACAATATTAATCTTGAGATTGTTGATAGTTTCTGTTACCTTGGTATGAAATTTTATTATACCTGAAGTCTTGCTAATGCTGTAAAAGCACTAAATGAACAGGCTCTGAAGGCATATAATGGCCTTATATCACTGTTTACTAGAGTATCTTTAGATATTAAAACAAAATTGTTACTGTTTGATTCGACTGTTTCACCTATTATTTTGTATGGTAGTGAGATTTGGGGCATATATGACTTCAAGGAGGTAGACAAAATCCATATCAAATTTTGTAAGCATATTCTTGGCGTGCGTACTCAGACATCCACAGTTGCCGTCCTTGGTGAATTAGGTAGATTCCCACTTTCGGTCATTTGCAGGGTAAGAGCCTTAAAATACTGGTGTAAAATTATGAAAAATCCGGAATCACTTCCAGGCAAAATATTTATAGAACATATTTAGATAACAGTTTTAATTCATTGAATTTCAAAAATAGCTGGGGAAAGGCGGTTAATAATGCATTAGATAAGCTTGGATATGGCTACTTGTGGTATATGTTTGATATTAACTGTTGCTATATACCCATGTTAATGCAAAGGTTGCGTGACCAACATATACAGATATGGTCGGAAACTGTGAATTCTCAAAACAAATTAGAGTATTATAAAAAATTAAAAACTGTTTTTAGGTATGAAACATATTTAGATGCTATTGACCAGGATAAATATAGAATTGCA
The DNA here is from genome assembly GCA_027627225.1 of Congeria kusceri. Classification (NCBI taxonomy): domain Eukaryota; kingdom Metazoa; phylum Mollusca; class Bivalvia; order Myida; family Dreissenidae; genus Congeria; species Congeria kusceri. The sequence continues at coordinate 29,905,096 of CM051036.1, forward strand.
TTGACTAGGTTACGATTATGTTCACATTCTCTTGAGATTGAAACAGGAAGATACAATAATGTGGATAGAATTAATAGACTATGTAAACTATGCAATTACAATGTTGTTGAGTCAGAATTCCACTTTGTACTCTGCTGTCCCTTGTATCATGACTTAAGGCAAAAATATAAACTTTCAAATGCTTTTAGTACTATTAATAAATTTGTTAATCTCATGTCATCAGAAAAAATTGGTTTGTTAAGACGACTTTTAAAATTGACGTACTTTGCGATGTTACGACGTTCCCAAACCCTAGATAGTGTTGCTTCTTAACCTACTTATAAAATAAGTTAATCGATCCACTTTATAGATATATATGTTTTTGTACAATATTTTTATAAAGCCTGCTTTATATAATTGGAATTATGTATTTTGAACTTGTAATGTTGCTAATGGCCATCTTTCATTATGTGTTTTGTAAATGGCCAAAGGCATTGCTCATGCCGATTTGCCAAATAAACCAGTACACCAGTAAAGATAAACGGTTTTACGATAGACCATCAGTGTTTAAGTTCAATTCATCAATGGGATCTGTTAGCTCTGATGCTGTTAAAAGTGTTGCCAAATATATTAAATATGCCTTAGAAATTAGACAATTTATTCATGTATAATATACATGTACATCACTCTCCATACGTTTGCAACTTATGTTTATGATGTGCTGAAATTAATTCGATTCGTTTTGAATTTGCATATAGTTCACAATTTTAGAACAAGTTCCGAATGTATTGACCGCGTATAGAATGTATATGTTCGTTTTTTCTAGATCATGTACTTTGTACTAATCTCGAATAAAACTCTTGTCTAGTCTTGTTTTGTATTAAAACAGGTGCGACATGCTGGGTTACTCTTAACTATAAAAAATCGATTGTATAGTAAATTACCCATTTGTTTCGGTTTTATTACTCTAGAAGTATGTTTTGACCTATAATAGCAACAATACACCTCTACGGCCTCTGCGGACGTTAACGACCTAAAAAGGCGTATTATCCCTATAGTATTTTCAAGTTAACAATCCGTGTCAATACAATACAGCACCTTAAAACGATCACGCGATGTACATGAATATACGAACAAATACATGTGTTTCAACATAGAATGTACACTCAAGTGGTTCCATTGTGGTTCTGATATATATATATATATATATATATATATATATATAATGTGCACTGTTATTTGAGCTTCTTGTAACCATTCATTGCAAGCAGACTAACTTCATGTATATTAGTTTTATTGCATTTAGCGATAGTTAAACATATGACATTTTCAAGGAAATATAATGTTTATGTTTATATTCGTACATAAAAAAGACTAAAGACTTATCAATTACGTAGTGTCTAAATGAAGTTACGAGAAATAACTAGAATTCACTTTGCCGTTCTATACAAGCTCATACATACACGTATTGAAATGCCATACTTTTCCAAATCATTAATTCGTAGATATTACATTATGGATGTACGTGTTAAATAAATATGCACTTAATATTATATAAAACAGCATCTGAGAATGCATAACAATATGCTGGTTTCCAATGCAACATTATCAACATGCTTTACAAGATATTATATTTAAGCTATACCGTTATCTAAATAGTATCGGTTTGAATATTTCCACCGCGTGTTAAATGTATATAACACGCCTTTCTCGCTACTGGATAGGAAATAAAATAACAAGATTAGAAATAAAAATTTATTTTAGAATGCAAATAAAATTACATTTTCACGACATTTTAGATTCGAAGCGAACGTCTTTAATAATCTACTAGCGATTAACAACACCAACACGTGGAATAGAACTATTTTAATGCTATTAATGCAGTAGGGTACATTGTATATTTTTAATACTATTTTCATCCTGGATGCTGTTGGAATGATAGGCGTATCACAGGTTTATAAGTGCAATCCAAGCATTAAGTAGAATTTCGTTAAGACCGAAGTTCACGTTTATTTAAGAAAACTTGCGGCAACAGGATCAAGTAAACTAAATAATTATAGTCATACAAATATTAATACTATCTATGTGAAAGAGAATGTACCAATTATTGTTCCGTTTGAAAACAAAACTGAAACAAAAAGTGGCATTATTCAAAACTGTGTGGAAGGGGAAAATATTTTGTCTTAAAATACAAAAGGCGATGCATTTATAAGCATAATTATTTAAAATAGTAATGTTTTTTGCTGCGTTGACATATCGCATTGTGTAATGTTGTTGTTGTTTTTTTCGCTTAAAATATACACTTGTGCGCAAGAAGTATTCCACGTGTACACTCAGTACAGTATGTCTGCCTAAATCGCAAGAAGTATTCCACGAGTACAGTCAGTACAGTATTTCTGCCTAAATCCCAGCTAATATGAATCTAACTCCATGCGCTTCAACAAGACGATATTTTTATCTGAATTGCTAAGCTTAAAATAATAATACGTGAGCGTATATGCACATAATGAGACGACACAAATAATTTTGATGAAACAAAATATAGGAACCATCCATTAAAAAAATACATGTTTGAAAGCGTCCTTTTACATGGCACACCCATAACTTTACATGTATCATGCACCAGGAGCAGTGAACAGTAGGCAAGCAGTAGGTTTTAATTTTACAATAGGAAATGCCTGTTTAAAACTATTTTAATAATTTTGAATATTTTATCCTCGTTATTGTTAAAATAATACAAGAAAGCTTAATTACGAGTAAATTAAGAACTTCTTAAATACAATATAAATCATGTCAATACTCATAAATCAATTCAAGCGGTTTCAGTCAATTTTCCTTTAGTGATGTTCAAGACCTTACACTTTACAGTATAGTCTTCTCGGGCATATCAATATACAATTCATCAATCAAAGTAGATTTTGGGGCTTCAAACAACGAAGAACTGAGCAATTATTTTTAGGCCTATTACTATTATTACTATTATTTATTATTATGATGATTATTATTACCATCATCATTCCCAGCAGGAACATCATCATCGTTACAATTAGTTGTTGTCGTTGTAGCAGCTCACTAGTTGTACACATGCGCAACTCAGAAGGCAAACAAAACGACCATCATTACATAAAAATACAGTGAATTCCACCGTAATGTATAGACTTTTTTTAAATATATTGGGCTGTTTAATTCATTAAAGCTGGCGCGCAATATGATCCTTTGCAAACATCTAATCACGCATCGTTACTTCTCAGCCATAAGCGCTCACTAACGCGACCGTGGGAGTCAATAGAACGTTTGTTTCAGTAATATACGCTCTTAGTTGATTACATAAATATCTATATTATACATTCAAGGCCATTGGTTTTGTTCTCAACACAACAGGCTGTCGGGCATTCTAATGGCAGGCCATTATTGTGGATATTTTAGCAATCTCTGTATCATGAAATGCTAGCGGTCATTTTGGGATCAACGTTCCTCTGACCACTTAGTTATCCATTAAATAATACAAAGGTTCGGACAAAAACGTTCACTTTTCTAACAATTTCTCTTCACCGACGGTGGTACAGTACTCGTTTATATAAAATCTGGTACAGATTTAAATTTCCTTCTGTAATATAGAAGTAAAATAATTGCTCTGTGTTTGTCCTTAATGTATAGTACTTTTAAAGCCGTCAATCCGTGTCGATATAATACAGCAACTTAAAACGGTTACGTGATTTACATGAAATTATGAACAAATATATGTGTTTCAAATGTACACTCAAACGGTAACAATTAAAAAAGACTAATAAATTCATCCACTGCAAGCAGTCTGACTTTATGTATATAAGTTTAATTGCATGTAGCGATATATAAACGTATAAGACATTTCCAATGAAATATAATTGTGGCGTGTAGTGGGAAAACCGGGCTTAATGCTTGTGCGTAAACTGTCGTCCCGGATTCGCCTTCAGTGCATTTATGTTTAGAAGAGACTACCTCGAAACAGAAAATACCATAAAAGCGGAAAGTGTCGTCCCAGATTAGCCCATGCGGACTGCACAGGCTGATCCGGGATCACACTTTACACTCATGCATTAAGCCCGGTTTTCCCATGGCACGCCTCAATTATATTTATATTTGTACATAAAAAAACGACAAACGCACCCAATCAAGAACGAAGTGTCTATATGTTATACGAGAAATAACTAGAATTCACTTTGCCTTTCTATACAAGTTCATGGATACACTTATTTACACGCCTTACTTTTTCAAATCATTAATGCTTCATGGATGTACGTGTTAAATATGCACTTAATATGATATAAAACAGCATTCGAACGTGAATAAATATGCTGATCGCCAATGCAATTGTATTATCAAAATGCATACAAGATATTATGTTTCAGCACTAAAGTTATCTAAATAGCATCTCTTTCAATATTTCCACCGCGTGTTAAATGTACATAACACGCATTTCTCCCTACTGGATAGGAAATAAAATGCAAATATTAGAAATACAAATTTATTTTAGAACGCAAAGAAAATTGCATTATCACTAGATTTAAGAGTCGTATAGTACGTCTTAAATAATCTACTAGCGATTTACTACATCAACAAGTGTTATTGGAATAAAACATTTTAATGCTATTAATGCTAAAGGGTATATTTTATAACCTTAAGTACAATTGATTTTCTCCTCTTTTCATCCTGGATGCTTTTGGAATGATAGGCGTACCTAACGTTCATTAGAAGTGCAATCAAAGCATTAAATCGAATTTTGTTAAGAATGAAAATAAAGTTGCCAAGTTTATTAACGCACACTTATGTCGTGGGAAAAGAATCGGATTACCAAGTTAACTGAATAGTTATAGCCTGACTTAAACTAATTCTTTTTTGTGAAGGAGAATGTACTTTCCGAAATTTTGTAAAAACGTGATTTAAAAAGTAGCATTAAACAACACTGTTCGAAACAATAAGATTTTGTCTAAAATACAAAAGGCAAGGCATTTGTATTTAGCTTAGTCATGAAGTAGCTATACACCATTGCACAATAGGAAGAGAATAACATTGTATTTAAAGCCCAAATGAATGGGCATTTAAAGCTATATTTAACGTCCAAATATGAACAGTGCAATTATCTTACAGATGTTCTGTGTATTTGTATTCCAGTGCAATTATCTTACAGATGTTCTGTGTATTTGTATTACAGTGCAATTATCTTACAGATGTTCTGTATATTTGTATTACAGTGCAATTATCTTACAGATGTTCTGTGTATGTGTATTCCAGTGCAATTATCTTACAGATGTTCTGTGTATTTGTATTCCAGTGCAATTATCTTACAGATGTTCTGTGTATTTGTATTCCAGTGCAATTATCTTACAGATGTTCTGTGTATTTGTATTCCAGTACAATTATCTTACAGATGTTCTGTGTATTTGTATTCCAGTGCAATTATCTTACAGATGTTCTGTGTATTTGTATTACAGTGCAATTATCTTACAGATGTTCTGTGTATTTGTATTACAGTGCAATTATCTTACAGATGTTCTGTGTATTTGTATTACAGTGCAATTATCTTACAGATGTTCTGTGTATTTGTATTCCAGTGCAATTATCTTACAGCTGTTCTGTGTATTTGTATTACAGTGCAATTATCTTACAGATGTTCTGTGTATTTGTATTACAGTGCAATTATCTTACAGATGTTCTGTGTATTTGTATTCCAGTGCAATTATCTTACAGATGTTCTGTGTATTTGTATTCCAGTGCAATTATCATACAGATGTTCTGTGTATTTGTATTCCAGTGCAATTATCTTACAGATGTTCTGTGTATTTGTATTACAGTGCAATTATCTTACAGATGTTCTGTGTATTTGTATTACAGTGCAATTATCTTACAGATGTTCTGTGTATTTGTATTACAGTGCAATTATCTTACAGATGTTCTGTGTATTTGTATTACAGTGCAATTATCTTACAGATGTTCTGTGTATTTGTATTCCAGTGCAATTTTGATAGTTTAATAACCAGTAGATATATTGTTAGTCTCTTTGAAAAACCTTTTAACACAACTTAATTGATACGTTCCATAAATGAATCACGATATTGTTAAACGGACTTGTTAAACGGACTTGTTCAAATATTTTTGTATTTTTGAAATAGGCCATTAAACGTCTAAAATGGACTAATTAAAGCATCTGAACTAAATAGCTCGAGTATTATATAAAATTTAGCAATATTTATGTTTAATGGACTCCACCTGGACTCGAACCTAGGACCTCCAGACGCGCTAACTACTCGGCCAGTCTGATTTATATACGTGTACTTGTATTTTTTACTTTATGTAAGTGAGTCACGTATTTTCAATAATTTCAACGATCGATCCTATGTATACAATATTCTTTTATTTTGGGAATCTGTGACAAAATTTTTGTAAATTGTCAATTCGTCATACTGTGACCAGGCCAATGTGCAATCAATGAACATTAAAATTCGATATTGTCATTGTTGGATACGACGTGGCAACACTGCATTGGTAATTAGAAAATTCAGGTTACAAATGGGTGAGTAGGAGAAGCTTCTAGAGACGGGAACACCGAGCCTTTTACTCTTTCAATGGATTCTTATTCTCAGTGGCATTTGTGGTTCATGTCCATTAAATTCATTTAGTTTCTTATTTAAAATATTCACTTATCACGAAATTAAACATCATACTAATCAGGAAAAATGACTACCAACAGACATTGGGAAATTGGTAACATGCTGATTTTAAAAATGATAAAAATATCAAAAGAAAATAATGGAGACCCATTATCGTCATCTTTAAACAGTTAATCAAGACATATCGTCACGCTTTCTTGCATGCATTCGCAGAATGATATTCATCAAGATCTCGGTTTTATTTAAAGTGTGTAAGTACGATCTTTCAGCAGGCATAGCCCCATTAATACAGATAATAAAATTAAGTTAATTAACATATATTGGTATTTAAAACGTCATAAAAGTTAACAACAAACATTGCTATTAAACGCATAATTAGCCAGTATTTTGATCAAAATATAGTTTTCGGCAATTTATGCACAAAAGGGTTCCGGATATGAATCACACCTTGATTGTATTAATTGCATTATTAAATACAATACAATAATTACAATGGTTGAATATTTGTATTAATCGTAGGGCTTAAAATAAAACCAGGATACAATTTAAAACGTTAAAGTTCAAACTATATTGAAGCTACGTTGCGTCGTTTTCTTTTCAATACCACATATGCGATGGACATGTCGGACGTCACGAGAGATGTTCTTACAAATGTGTGTAAGATGAGGTAAACAGGCATCTTACCTTTAAACATTGGAACTATTTTCCACACTGCAATGGGACCTTCCCTGTGAAACTGGCCAAGGCAAAGCTCCATGTAGAAGATGGGCAGGGCACCAAATATCAGCACTGTGAAGTAGGGGATTATGAATGCGCCTGAAACATGCAGGAATATGTTATAATTTGGTTTTATAGTTAACTTTCATATTAACCACAATAGCCATTGTATCATTACTATAGTTGGTATCATTTCTCGTGATGATATGAAGTAACAGGTATTCCTGTTACGGTTGCAGGGCGCTATATGATTATATACGGACAAATACGGACGTTTGTAACGAGGATATTTATGCTTGTACACAGATTAGAAGTAATGATTGGAGTAAGATCATATTTATTTCATGAGTGGTCATTACACATATTTTATGTTGAAACGTCATAATTGTGTGTATTCTGATCTAACCAATTATTCCAAAATTGGCGCGTATTGTTTTGATTGAAAGCTTTTCGTCGTTGTCGATTAGGGTATTTTTGTTGTCTATATATACTCGTATATCATCGAGGTATAAATTACGGAATCCGGTTAGTGCCATATGAAATATCTTGCCTCTTACGGCAAGGGCGAGACACGAGAATTGCGCGCAACACGATATTCCCGCGAGACACGAAGCGAGGCACGATATTGTAACACGAGATCTCGCACTGTCGCAGTATCCCATACCACGATATGTCGCGGCAAAATATCGTGTCTCGCTTCGTGTTTCGCGCAATTCTCGTGTCTCGTTTCGTGTCTCGCGGTAAAATATCGTGCCTCGCTTCGTGTATCGCGCAATTCTCGTGCATCGCGTACAAAGTCCGAGACACGAGATGCGAAGCGAGACACGAAGCGATACACGTTATTCAGGCCAGACGCGAAGCAAGGCACGATATTATATCTTTCAAATATCACCCGACTCTCGAGTATCGCGGTAAATTTTCAAACCACGATACAGGAAACACGAAGCGAGACGCGAGAATCCGGCGACATGCGAAGCGAGGCACGATATTGTATCGTTCAAATATCGCTGTTACTGTTGTTGATGATGATGATGATGATTATGATGATAATAATAATGATGATGATGATAAGTAACACCGAAGTTGAGTTGACACCAAAGTGCGTTGCTACATAGGACAATAGGGCAATGCAACTATCTGCTTTAGTGCATGATGCAACCCCACGTCGTGTTGACCTATTTTCAGTGTGTGAAAGTTAATTTGAAGAAGGCCTTTAGTACACAACTATGTTACAACTCAACAGAAGTAATTGCAGCCGCAGTTTCCTCAAGACGGATGGGCGGACGGACGGACAGACAGACAAAGAGACAGTCTGACAGAGAGACAGACCGTTACTTCTACAGCAACAGGCTTTTCATAAAAATAAACAATAAGCATAAATAAAACGTAGTCATCATTATAGTTCAAACGGAAACAGTTATCAAATCGAGTAGAAATAGCCACAAAGCAGCAGTATCATCCAGGCGAATGGGTGGACTGACGGACAAAGAGGCTAACAAGCAAACAGACAAACAGGCAGGCAGACAGGCAGACAGGCAGACAGACAGGCAGACAGACAGTGGGCCGTCATGGACTGGGTCGTCATGGTCTGGGCCATCAACGACTTGGGCCGTCCTGATCCGCATTCGTTCGTTAGGAAAAAGAGTGTTTCCCTGCTTTGCTTTCCAGCTTTTAAACCGCGAGACTCGATATTCGGGCGATATTTGAACGATACAATATCGTGCCTCGCCTCGTGTGTCGCCCGATTCTCGTGTCTCGCCTTGCGTTTCGAGTATCGTGGTTTGAAAATCTACCGCGATACTCGAGATTCGTGCGATATTTGAACGATATAATATCGTGCCTCGCTTCGTGTCTTGCCTGAATATCGTGTATCGCTTCGTGTCTCGCTTCGCATCTCGTGCCTCGACCACTAAACGCGAGGCACGAGAATTGCGCGAGACACGAAGCGAGACACGATATTTTACCGCGAGACACGAAGCGAGACACGAGAATTGCGCGAAACACGAAGCGAGACACGATATTTTGCCGCGATAATGTGGTATGGGATACTGCGACAGTGCGAGATCTCGTGTCACAATATCGTGCCTCGCTTCGTGTCTCGCGGGAACATCGTGTCTCGCTTCGTGTTTCGCGCAATTCTTGTGTCTCGCCCTCGCCGTAAGAGGAACGATATTTCATATGGCACTAACCGCATTCCGTAATAAATGACTGTGAATAATTTATCGTTTCTCTAGCCTCAAATAATATCAGCGTACCATTTACTGGTATTATTTACAGTTTCGCTCTGATTTAACACACACTACCTTACCTCCGCCATTTCTGTAGCACAAGTACGGGAAGCGCCACACGTTGGACAAGTCCACCGCGTAGCCAATCACAGCCAACAGGAAGTCCGCTTTGTGGCCCCAGTCCTCGTGCGGAGGGTGCGGCTCCGAGCAAACACTGTCAGCGTCCCCTGGGGCCTCCTCGTCTGGCTTATCAGATCTGGCCTTGTCGTCGGATTCTTCCTCATCTTTATCACTGACCAGGGAATGTTTGTCGTCCTCATTGCCGTCGCCACTGTTCCGCTTCTCGAGGTTTTCATATGGCGGCGGCAGGTCCGTCTTATCACATACTAAAATAATGTCACCATTTGAGTACTCCTTGGGTAATACCATTTCCAGGCTGTTGATTGGTCGATCACCATTGGCGTCCAGATTGCCCATTGGTTGCAGCTCGAGCGCGCTTACTTTTTCGGACATGTCCTTTTCCTTGCAGTCGGGCTCACCAGGTTCTTTTTTCTGGAAAAATAACACCGTCTATGTTTTAATACACTTCACGTGATTACATAACTTCTTTTACTGTAAATGATGCATGCAGTGTTTCAATAATAGTTATACCAAATTAATGAATGTATTTTTCTTCTTTGAATTCCAGATTTTTTTTTTCGCAAGAGCAAAACGTTGTTTTCTGATTTACATTTTATTCATATGTGCCTATTTTAACACTCGATTATGACAATATCCCCTTGTTGTATTTCATATAATTATTAATGTCTACAACAAACAATACTATAATTATATTTAAATACTAAAATCTGACATTTCAAATTACATCTATATCATCCGAGATAGTAAGACAGAAGGAAAAATGAAAATCTCCGTGATCTACTTTTTATCGCGGGAGGCTAGATGCCACCTAGACAGTTCTCTAAGAGTCTTAGCTCACTCACTAACACGGCTTCTGGCAGGGACATGTAGAGCCATTGACACGACTATTGTTGCTTAACTAATAAGGGCATTCAGGGAACGAACTATTTCGTTTCGTTCGACCGGCGTTTCCGGGGATCCGTTAATTGTTTAATTCGCTGTGCGGGATACTTTACAGCAGGTGGAATCAAGCGAATTCACGCTCTGACAGTCGCCCAAGTGTTGGATGTACGAACAGCGGATGCGATTTTCAAAGTCGATGCACACGTCAAAACAAGGGACATTAATTACAGAAAGTCTGTATACAACGTTTGTCTAAGACATAAAATGCATTGGCCTCATTTTGAGTCAACGCTGATTTGCACGTTGTAAGCAAATCTGGGTCCGTATTCACCAACCAAATCTGAGACATACGAATGGAGAACCGACTTAAACGCAAGAAAATATTTATACTGCTGCGAGTGCAAAATTAATTTTCTTGGTACCAATGTTACTTTTATCATTAACAAATCGTTTTTATGAAAGAATGCTGTAATTACAATGTGTGAATACCGAGTAAGAATCCAATTTACGGCGCTCTTAGAACAATACAGTTTCAAGAATATTCCTTATTCTTAGCCTTAAGTCCAAGAATAGGTTGGTGATTACGGGAACTGAAGTACTTTGCGAGTACGTATAACCAGATTTAATTTTTTTTTTAAATTATAGTTTATTAATAAACATAAGTTGTAATATTAAAGCGAAGCCTCGATTGCACTTCCAATGCGATATTTTTTATTGAAGAAAAATAATCAAATGGAAATGTATATTTTACAATATTGCTGTTTGCTTTTCCCAACCTGTAGAAGTGCCTAAAATAATAATAATAGTAGTATATGGGTCAAATATTTACTACTAATAATGATTAATACTACTGACTAATAATAATAATAATAATGCCTAATAATAATAATAATAATAATAATAATATATAATAATAATAATTATTATTATTATTATTATTATTATTATTATTAAGAATAATAATAAGAATAATAATAATAATAATATTATTATTATTATCATCATCATCATCATCATCATACTAATACTACTACTACTACTACTACTACTACTACTACTACTACTAATAATAATAATAATAATAATAATACGTTCTTTAAATTATCATTTTCCCTGCAGTGAAATAGGCTATGTTAATCTCTAGATTTGTTTCGCTTTTTAATATCGCAATTCATATAAAGAAAAGCACCCGAATGGAATGTGAGCAATCAAGCGCAATAACATATTAATATAATGGTTTTCATTAATTGCATTGTAAGATATAAAAGTTGTTATTCTGGTAAACGTAAAACATATTTATTTATTTATTTATTTATTTATTTATTTATTTATTTATTTATTTATTTATTTATTTATTTATATTGCAAATGAAAAAGTAGCTCAAAACACATATGATAATACTAAACCACATTTATAAATTGCTATACGCTATATATATATATATATATATTTATTTATTTATTTATTTATTTATTTATTTATTTATTTATTTATTTATTTATTTATTTATTTATTTATTTAGTGATTATTAATTAATTTGCCGTTTTATTATACCTCATAGTGATCGTTTGACGTCATCACGTGATTGTAAACTTCGACGTCATTACGTTATTGTTATTGACGTTGCTACCTGGGATAGACACGGCGTCAAAACAGAAAGTCTGTGACAAGGCGCGGACATTAACAAACGATTACACAACTTTATTGAGTAAAATAACTGCACATGATATAACACATGCACACACACGGCGATAACGATGTGTACGGTATTTTAAAAATGAGCGTTTATCGTCAACACAGGTATACAAACACTCTGAATTTCTGGCGTTCCGTGGAAGAGCGCTACCAAGAAAGGAAGCGCGGATGGATGGAAGCGAACGCTCGCCTGGTGGCCTCACGTCTGGCGGCTATCCGGGCGCGCAAGGAAATGGAGCAGGCGCGTAGGGCGATAGGCGGGCGGGAAACGGGTGCAGAAACCGAGATGAATGCCTCCCCCTCGAGTCTCAGTCTGGGAGCAGATCCGGGTCTCTTCTCGTCGGAGGAGGAGTTTTCAGATGCAGACTCTGACATATTTGTAGATCCAGGGTCCCGATATTACAGGTTTTCTTAATTTTGGACGCGTTTCATTTTATTACTGTTACGACTAACATAACGAGTATCTGTTATCTGAAAAGTGTGTGTGATGTTTTGAATTCAGAGCCGATGTCTTTGAAAGTACTCAATCTCAAACTTTGTCTCAAATTAAATTATAGTTTAGTGAAAATAGTTATTACATATGCGAATTGATTACCATTGTCAAATATTCAAGAATAAGAGTAATTTATGTTTAATAAGGTTAATATTTTTAGTAAATATAAGGCTTCTTATATTTAGTTCGCTGGATGTATACGGATGGCACAGAGTCAGGCATGACCTCATGAACATCCACCGGAAGGGGGAGAATCCCATTGAAGAGTTACGAAGGATTCGATTGCGGAAGTGGATTCTGATCTGTTTCATTGTTCTCACATTGGTTACCTTTGGTGTAATGATGATCTTGCAGGTTCGTAATTGTAGTTGATCTAATATTTTCATCACGTCATTATAACAAGCTTTTCATTATTTTTTTTTCACATTTTTTTTTGTTGTTGTTGTTTATTTGGATTTTTCGCCGTTTTAACAGTATTTCAGTCATATCACGGCGGTCAGTTAACCTACTCACACTTTTCGTGGGCAAGCTTAGCCCATTTAAGCGATTTACCAGTACTAAGTGCACATACTTATGCCAGTAACTGACAACTTTCCTACTTGAATCAGAGGTAGGGGGAGAATGGAGAATGGCCGTAGAAATAATTGCATGACTAATCCCCACAGTTATGTGGTCGGGCTGGGATTCGAATTCACGATCCCCGGATTGACAATCCAGCGCTCTACCAACTGGGCTAGCCGGGCCCGTTTTTTCATATGTTCATAGCTAATATCTCAGTTCAGTTGACATCGCACCAAAATCACCACAACGACTAAGATCTATTTCTTCCACAACACTACTGCTACAACTGGGACCGTATTCACAAAGCATCTTAAGTAATTTCTCAGATATTTTCACTCAAGTTAAAAAAAAATGATTGTAATAGTATTTTGTTTACTAATTAAACAAAAAAGTGTAAGTTGTTGATATTTCTCAAATTACATGTTAGTATTGCTAATGTGTTTCGACAGCGTAGCATAGTGCTGCACAAATTCTGTAGGGACTTATGCATTTAAGGAAGTTTTCAGAATTACGGATAAAGGTAAACTTTAATTTAAGATGCCTTGTGAATACCACCCTTACCCCTAATTTAAACTGCTGCTTATGTTGCTTGGAATGACAATGATCATGCTTTATTTAAACGTCTAATGCCGGTTCGCTAGTACTACTAACACATGTGTTACTACTTTTTAATAGGTTCGGTAATACAGCCGCTACTTTAAACAACCCATAACTAGGCCCATAACTGCAAATGTTATTTTTAACTCTGAGTTATTATTTATTACAGTTATTTTTGTACCCATACTAAAACGGCTGGTTTTAACTACACATGGTTATTTCTGGACCCATTACTACAAATGCTACTATAACGAAACATGCCGGTTATTTAATATTTATTATAACTCTTAATGTATGTGTCGATAAATACAACTGTTTAACAGTTTTTACCAATGATTATGTATAACATATTGTCCTGTGCCCATTGCCAATTTACTATGTATTACAGCATTTCCATGACAACAGCCCGGAGCCCCCGGTACCGGTACCAGTCCCGCCCCCCTGCAACTTCCACTGTGACACTGGTACCCTTCTGGACGAGATCATAGACGCAGTCATCCCCAAACCTTACCTGAATGACCAGGTAATACTGTGGATATGTACATGCGGATATATTAAGCGGTGGAGTTACTGTTAACGCCAGTCCAGGGCTCGAACTCAGGACCCCTCGCTGACAGGGCGAGTGCTCTCCGTGGCCGCAACACATTTCTCCCCAATAATAATAATAATAATAATAATAATAATATTATTATTATTATTATTATTATTATTATTATTAGTGATGATGATGACGATGATGATGATGATGATGATGATGATGCACTGCAAAATTATTACATTTTGTAAAACAATAGACACATCACTGAGCAATATAGTGAACAAAAAAAGGAAACAATATAGGAACATAAATCATTGACTATAGTCACCGCCTGGCCATACGGAGATTTTGTGTTCGATTCCTACACAGAAAGCGTTTAAGTGGTCTCCAAAAGAGATACCAAGTACTGGAGCCATATTCCAGAAGCATCTTAAGTTTATCTTAAAACATGTTCACTTAAGTTCCCATTTTTGTAGGGTGATATTTCTAAAACTACATATAAATGATAAATCCAATTACACTGAAGTAAAAGGCAGTTAATAGTTCGTTGATATGTAGTGAACATTAAGCAGAATTTCATGTATACATGGAATAAAATGCTTAAGAAAAATGACGATTTTAAGGCTAAGGATAAAATTTCACTTAAGATGTTTTGGGAATATGACCTCTGGTCCTACCCAGGAAACGGACTCGAAAGTGTCCATAATGGCATAAACCCATCAAAACTAAACTTAAGCGCTTTCATGAGGCATCTTATATAGTCATCCTATACTGTTTACTACCTCAATATGTTATTACTGGATTCTAAAATAACACACACGCAGAATTATTCTGATTCCCAGTCAAGATGCTTCGAAATAAGTTAATGATTATTTGATTGTTTATAAAAATACAAAATTTCAATATCGGTTCTGTTCTGTTCCTAACCAAAAAATTGTAAAAAAAAATGTTAACGATCGTAAGCTCAATTGACCTAGACAAATTTGCAACAACTGGGCCCTGGTCTATTAAGCATACATTATTATCGCCATACATGTAATGTTTTAGATGTACTAGCAAATAACAACATTTATCACAATACAAGTCGGATACATCAGGTCGCTGCTTAATCTTTAATTATTGCGAACCCTATAATTAAAGGGACCTGTTCAGTGATTAGCACATTAATTGTTCCCAAAATTTTGTCACATACTAAAGAAAGAAAGTATACATTATACAAGCCAAATAACACTAATGACTAATCCATATATTGGAAATATCGTTTCGCTTATGGATAATCATCAATCGAAATGGATAAAGCGTTTGTAACGCTTTTCGTCGGTATTTTGAAAAACACGTGTATCAGTTAAGTAGATTTAAAAATACACAACCAAGTTTATCAGTCCGAATGGCCAAGTGGTTAGCGTTGAGACTTTAGATCTTAAAGGTCCTGCGTTCGAGTTCCGGCGATTTTTTTTATTTACCTTTTTTCTTTATATAATATTTGTTAAATACATTATTCCAGATGCTGTATTTTTTGCAGTTAAGACATTTAATGAAATTTTTCAAAAGTACGAACAATATGTGAATACGTCTCTTTAAGAAAGAAAAATATGCTCAGGAAACTACTTCAGTATATGAACATGACATCAATAAACAAGTATATCCGAATGTCCCAATGCTTAGCGAAACAGTCTTCTGATCAGGATCAGTTTTTATGCATTTCTTGTTATACTACTTAAGCTCTTTTGTTCAGATGCTTAATTGTTTCTCCAGTATAGACGTTAGTGGCATATTTCAAAGATACAAAGATCTGTGAACGAGTCCCTTTAATACGTCTCGCCTTTGTAAATACACTTCCAAACTCACTGTTTGGTACGACGTACTACACAATCTGTACTCTAATATATAGCATGCGGAATCTTGTGGAACCGATAAACACCTACTTAAGTAGCAGCTGAGTGAAGAAATAAAATCAGAACGCTGATTATGTGTAGCCTTTCTGTGATATACTGCACGGAGTTTGTACTTAGAATCTGAAATTTATTACCAGTGTGTTGCCAAACTTTAGCGTATCTGCTTTAGAAATGAAGGATTCACCTTAATTATACTTTCGTGTATTAACAAGTAAAATATCTTAAACATTTACAGCCGTTTACTCTCCGTAATTTTCAAGGTGAAGTCAAAAAAATAGTGTTATAAAAAAAAAAGATGAACAGTAATACAGACATAATTATGTGTCATGCGAAGGGACTACTTCTCTGCAGGCTACGAGTCAGTGAATCGAAACCATAAAGCGTCCTTTGTGCCTCTTTTCTTACCTTTATTGTTTAAGATAATGTAAGATAATGCATGCTTAAGTATAATGTGATTTACAGTTTTTAAAATGGTCAAATTATTAAAATTGTTACTTCTAACTAATGATAAACCTACTTTCGTTATTTACTTGTATGTAACCGAAGTATTCACCTGGGTGTCCTGGAATAAGATCAAGAAATTAATGCGCTACATCGGTTATTTTTGAATCGTTGGGAAAGTGTTATTTCTTGTTTCCGATGTTTATTCTAAATACTTTGACAACAAGTAAATGCAATGTATTAATTTTCAAGTGTTCAATGGAAAATCGAGAGCACGCATCCCATGACATACTTTTGACTCTATAGTCTACGAAGCACTAACAATAGATAATCCTAAATACTACGCTTCATGTGTTATTTTTGCTCGTTGCAGATTGGCTTGTTTACTCGTATGTATATAATTCCGTTCGGAAACATATTGGTTCGTTACTTACGAATAAATTGTTAATATGATATCGTAAACTATTGCATAAGAAGCCACATTATCACGTTTGAAGGTTGGAAATTGAACTTTATTCAAACAAATGTTTCCTTTTTAGCAAAAATGCACCTGTTATTCACAGCTTTTAGTTTCTTCTCTCGCCAACAGTCTTTCTGCGCTGTCAGCGTTTTGATTGTGAATTGTACAGGCCCGTATTCGCCAACCTATTATTATACTGAAAACGTTAGAATAAAAATATTCTTGTAACCAGGGCCCATATCCACGAAGCTCCTTAGTGAAAACTTAAGCAAATTTTATAAAAATCATAACATTCCTTAAGCCTGTGGCTGGTTTATAGCGAGTTTATTTGGTCTTAAATGGTTTTAAACTGTTAAAGAATCAACAGATGATTCTTATTTTACCATATTTCATACATAAAATATTGATTCTTTAATGAAAATTGTATTACAAAGTTTCCCTTAAATATGACTTAAGTTATTATTTTCCTTAGGAGCTTTGTGGATGTGGGGCAAGTTCTAAGAACGTCGTTACTTGGAATTCACCAACTCTAATTATATCACTGTCTGCATACATGTATTTGCGAACGCAGAAGTATTTATTTTCTTGGGTCTAAGTCTGTTCTTTTTTCTTAAGTCTAAGAATGGATTGGTGAATACGGGCCCCGATTACCTTTTTGTCAGAACTATACAACTACAATATAGATTTATTGTGGATTTCTTTGTTCTCTTTCGTCCTAAACTACCCACAGCAGTTGAGTACAATAAACGAAAACAGCCTCAGTTTTAACCATAGGTGATAAGTGTACATATTCACGGTTTGGTTGAGCACAGACAATACGCGTTCACAAGTCGCTTCATTCCCGTATATCTACGAATACAAATATTGCGAGGAATGAAAAAATGATAACAAACATTTTCTAAACTGTTTCACCTGGCATTTAGTCGAAATAACATGTAATAAATGTCACGGACGTGTCGTTCAAACTGTCCTCATGTCAGGGCAGGCTTTGTCTGGCACTTTTCATTGTTCAGAATTAAGATAAATGTGTACCGTTGAACATGATAATCTCAGGCTTTGTCTGGCAATATGCATTGTTCAGAAACATCGACCAACTAAGTAATTGGGCGTGTCGTGGGAAACCGGGCTAAATACATGTGCTTAAAGTGTCGTCCCTGATAAGCTTGTGCAGTCCGTACATGCTAATCCGGGATGGCACTTTCCGCCTACAGTGGATTAATGTTTAGGACAGAATTAATTGAAGCAGAAAATACCATAAAAGCGGAAAGTTCCGTCCCGGATCAGCCTGTGCGAACTGCACAGGCTAATCCGGGACGACACATTGCGCACATGCATTAAGCCCGGTTTTCCCACGACACGCCTCGTATTTCTTCGTAACCTTTATTGAAATTTATAGAATATGACAAGGTCAACTTAAAACCTGTCTTCATTTTCATAGTTTTATTGCACATCAATATCAGATTGCAAGTTTTCTTTAGCGAATCATGTTCTACGACGGATTTCACGCGGACTTACCGTTTTATCTGTGTTAAAACATACACATACAGTATTTAGTACATTCGATGTAAAATGACTTAAACTTAAAAATCACGAATAATTACGAAATAAATGTCTTAGAGTGTAAAAAGCGAGATTACTTTTTTACAGTTTCACGGTTCTCATTGGCATATAATTAGTAAACATAGTTTCAACAACTTCTAACTTATATCTTTGTAAAAGGTTGACTGGTAGAGTTTTTTTTTAACTATATAACATTGCAGAACACTTCCTATCGCAATGGCAAATTTCGGTGGCTTGCTGACATATTTAACTTCTCCCAGGAAATTGAAATTGATAACTAAGTCGACAGGGTGAAATTTAGACATGAAACTGATTGTACTCAAACATCGTTGTCGATTCCTTCATATCTTTATATTGTTTTAACGTATTTTATGCTCATAAAACTCAAAATACCTGTTTATTTTTAGATGTAAGCTGCCAAGTACAGAATGATGAGATTTTGCAACATACCATTTTGATAAAAACGTAATATTTTAAGATTGATATAATACAAACATACCTAGATGTTGTAAACTCATGTTTAAGTTTGTTTTTTTAATACAATTTTGAAGAAAGTTTTATTGTTGCCTTCTTATCAATTTACAGTTTATTATATGCCAGTTTAAAATCTTAACAAAATACATGCTTTATCAATCGGTGAAATACATGGTGACAGAAAAAAAATCCTGTATTATGATACTCGCTATTTTTCCGATCCCGAATTACCATACTAGCTGGACTACTTTTTTATGACGTCATAGAGAATATGTAAACATTGATAAAGTCATTATTGTAGTTTTTAAACAAGTACAATAAGGTAAATGCACATTTGAAGTTTATCGTGGTATATAATAAAAGGAATATTACGCTAGTATGTATTAGTCTCGTGGCTTGCGTTATTTCGTATCACACTCGAGGCTCCGCCTCTCGTGTGATACGTCATCACACAAGCCACTCGACTAATACATACTTTTGGAAAAATTTACTAGCGTAATATTCCGTATTTATCAGACCACAGAAATAAGTGCCATAAAATATTACTTGTGAGTGCATATTTAATTGGGGTTATGTGTATTTAGGGCCTATACCACCTACCGAACAACGCATCATAACGGACTTTAAAAACAATAATTTCTGTCTTTGAAATACGTTTAGTTTGTATATTGACCGGTATGCCAACCAGGTCCCAACATAATTCGCAACTGCAGCAAATATAACAATTTAAAATACTAGTTGCGATGATACATAACTTTAAGCGAAGGCGCGCCCCTTAATATAACCGCCAATTCATCATCTGAATTTTAAAAATAGCATAATACATATATTTAGTCACCGAACATTTTTATTATTTTATTATACATTTCATGTGATCTATTTGATATTGCCATCCAGGACTCCACAGTCGTGAACTGTATAGCTGGCTGCTATATATAGTCATAACGGGGATACCTCAGAAACGAACGATACCGGTAGTGCTCTATGTGGCGGCAGTGCTCTATGTGGTATCTGTGGATGCCACAGTTTCTGTGACCGGAAACAATACGTGATGAAAAGTTCAGCACAACCGTTTCTTTAACTATTTTTCTGGAAAGAAAACTGCTAAACATGACAGTTTTCCAGGAACATATACTGAATGTGTACGTGCCAACAATCAGGGCCCGTTTTCGTTAAGCTTTACAGGACAAAAAGTTAATTGCTAAAAATTGTAAATCTTTTAGTCTTTGACTGCTTCATTTATGGTTAAATTTGCATTAACATGTTTTATTCTGGGAAAGACTGCACATATGCTGCTCATGTTACCATATTGTTCATATAAATTGTTGAATTTCACCTTGAAAACTTGATCTGAAAAGTTCACTAAGTGTAACTTAAGTTAAGATTTCCCTCCGGAGCTTTATGAATACCGCCCCTGAATATGCCAGTCGCATTATCACGTCTTCAAGAAATTTCATGACGTCTCTGGGTACTCTCCTGTGCAGAGCTCATTATTCATTATTATTCCTCTGCATAAAATGTACTTATTACATTATATTGGACATCACCAGTTCTTAACCACGCACAAAATTACACATGTCGGTTCATATCACGCTATACAAACCGACAAGACCGATTAATATGGCCGTGCAAATTTCTGGTGTTTGAAACACAGACACAAATGACACTAACAAAGAAATATCTTACGTTGTTAGTTACGACAAGAGAGAGGAGCAAAATTAAAAAAATAAAAGCTAAATACTTTGTCTGCACTGAATGATGACCAAGAAAAGACCACGCGTGAACAGTCCTTCTTGCGTTATTACAACGTTCTCAGTACTTCAGGTCATCATAATATATGTATACGTATAAAGGCAATTAAATATGTAAATTGAATGACATACAGTTCAATTACAAAGTTCCACGAAAATGACTGAGGAAATAATATAGATAATTGACGCATGGATTAAAGACAAATTCATTCATATACGAATATATACGGACAACAGAATGGCTGATGAATGAGCACTAGAGTTCGAACTAAAGATTAAGAAATGTACACAACTGTAATACGACAGAAATACCACTGAGTGAACATAGAACGATATACGGACTACTGAACGTTAGAGGAAGGAGCATACGTCGGTTGATAGTCGACACAAATACTGTGGGAGGAACATACTTGTTAAAGGAGCATACGTCGGTTGATAGTCGACACAAATACTGTGGGAGGAACATACTTGTTAAAGGAGCATACGTCGGTTGATAGTCGACACAAATACTGTGGGAGGAACATACTTGTTAAAGGAGCATACGTCGGTTGATAGTCGACACAAATACTGTGGGAGGAACATACATGTTAAAGGAGCATACGTCGGTTGATAGTCGACACAAATACTGTGGGAGGAACATACATGTTAAAGGAGCATACGTCGGTTGATAGTCGACACAAATACTGTGGGAGGAACATACATGTTAAAGGAGCATACGTCGGTTGATAGTCGACACAAATACTGTGGGAGGAACATACATGTTAAAGGAGCATACGTCGGTTGATAGTCGACACAAATACTGTGGGAGGAACATACATGTTAAAGGAGCATACGTCGGTTGATAGTCGACACAAATACTGTGGGAGGAACATACATGTTAAAGGAGCATACGTCGGTTGATAGTCGACACAAATACTGTGGGAGGAACATACATGTTAAAGGAGCATACGTCGGTTGATAGTCGACACAAATACTGTGGGAGGAACATACATGTTAAAGGAGCATACGTCGGTTGATAGTCGACACAAATACTGTGGGAGGAACATACTTGTTAAAGGAGCATACGTCGGTTGATAGTCGACACAAATACTGTGGGAGGAACATACTTGTTAAAGGAGCATACGTCGGTTGATAGTCGACACAAATACTGTGGGAGGAACATACATGTATGACGATATATTGGCGACAGAAAGACTGTGGAACAAACATTCAATGACAGAGGGACGAAAAAAAACTATGGTATACTAAGACGATAGAAAGAACATACGACGACAGAGGGACGACAAAAATACTAAGGAAAATGAGCATACATGTACGACGACAGACGGACGACAGAAAGACTGTGCAACAAACATTCAATGACAGAGGGACGACAAAAATACTATGGAATACTATGAAGATAGACGAACAATAAAAAATACTAAGGAAAGAACATACGACGACAGAAGGACAATAGTAATACTAAGGAATGGACATACGAAGAAAAACGAACTCCTAAGAAATAGCTAGAGGGTATTTGTTGATTTCGGTGTAAGATCGTGTTTTATTTCTTGACATTTTCTATGATCGTGCCTTCGTTTCATTTACTGTATTAAATCGGGAACCATGCAGTGTGAAACGGTGACAATTACCAGAGAGTGGTAATTTTCAGTGTTTTATAACAGTGGAATACACATACCACGAAAGTTCGGTTTGGGTTTTATTCTCTTTTTTTTGTTTCAAACAAAGCGAAACAATGTACATGCACATCTGTACAGGAATACATTATGAAATGTTATGTTCTGAAGCACTTGTAATATTAGATCCGAGGTGCTTAGCAAGGCTGTTTGTGTATGAAGGGTGATATTCTACAGACGTACTCGACACTTCTGCCGTACACACTTCGATTACATTGTACTGAATTGCATCCTTAATACTTGAACTGTTTAGAGACCAATTCAACAACAGACTTGTGATGAATTAAACAGCGCTGAGTTTGACGTTAATTGATTTACCATTCGCTGTCTATCCGGTAAAAAACATACACAACACTCGAAAGAGAAATCAAGATGTACAGTTGAATTGTGAGAATGGCACGGAATATTGTTTAAATCAACAAAGTTTACTTCTGCCGTAACATTATGAAGAGATTGATGTGTTAGTTATTGATACTGACTCAATTTTAATGGAAACAATATCTCTGTAGTTCCAGACAGTGTTTAAGAGGGGTGGCTTGTTATTTGCAACATTAGTTAAATCTATTAAAAATCAGTTCTCGCATCTTCCATTATTAATGGACAATTAATGGTTCTTATATTAAGACAAGTTAGTATTCGTTTAAAGATTTAGGGTTTGTGATTACTTAAGCATCAGTAATTTATAAAATATTTCCCGGCATACACAATTCCATCGCATTTTCGCTCACTTTCACACTATTTTATGCGCAATTGTATTAAATAATTCTGAGAGACCAGAACGAAATTTGTCTTCCTGGTTACATACATATACGTGTATTTCAAAGGCTGACGAACGCTTGCAAACTACCCTGAAAGTATAAAGAAACGCATATATTATATTTTTGATTTTTGAAGTGTTTTAGGGCATGATACTCATACTATTTTTGTTTTACACGTTCCAATTTAATATTGATATGAAAGTGTTTTGTTTGTGTCCAGCGATTGATTTATCTATGGATTATTGTTCTTCACTTTAGAACACTTTGTGAATGGAGTTTACGTACTATGTTAGTAAACTTCGTGATACTAAAATTATTTAGTAGGGATTATTTATCGTGCACAGTTAACAGAAAGATGATAATTGACCAAACATTCAGGGACCATTGGTTCACATAGTTGGAGCCCAATTTCAAAAATACATGTATCCCGTAGTTCATAGAAAGGTTGTACAGGTAAATAAGCAAATCTTTTTGCTTAAATTTTTCAATTGTTTTTAAGAATAAACGACTTAATTCATCGATGAAAATTAATATTTTAAAATTCATGAACAAATACACCACGATATTTAAGTGTGATTATCTGACATTCAGTTTTCATTTAAAATGCAATCTGTTTTTATGTATACGCACTTAATTGCAATTCAAAATAGTGAGCTAAGAACAAGCTTAAAATTTTTCGACCAAACATGGCCGGATGTGGTATTTCAGAGGCAGTTTTAAAACTTAAGACGACATTACAATATTTTTTATCGTGAACCGTACGAAAACAGTGAACTAGCATTTCGAGAATTCTACTGAATACTTAGGAGGTTACAGGCCAAGTTATTTATGAGAACCTTAATCATTTCTGGACAAAGATGTTTAGATTAATTGTTACTTCTCTGTAAACTTTTCAGCCCGCTTAACCAGTTAGCTTTATGTTTTGTTTAAATAATTTGACACGTTCACACGGACAGGTGGTACTCATCACATTTAGCCCACATTGTCAGGGCTGGCATGTAGGATAAAAGGATATAAAAATAACACAGGAATAGTGTTTGAAGACAAAACTGCACGTATGTGGTCCCACCCACATGTGGGGGCATTTCGCCTTCCAGCACCAGTATCTCCAACAGTCTCTATAAAAGCCGCAGTCCAGAAATATATTAATAAAAATAAAACTTTGCAGAAATCGCTTTTAATGGACATCTTACCGATCAAAATACAAAAATCAACGCATTTAAATTGGTAAAATAATAACGTTTTGATAACTTTTTATCGTATAGTTAATCTGTATGCGACAGCTGGTGATGTCTCTGGAGTGAATCAGTATGTATATTAGAGTATTTTCCGTTCGTACCAAGCATTTTCGAACATATACATTATAAAATGCCTTTCGTAAATAAGAAACAGTTTTCATTCGAATAAACGTCATTAACGTTCAGTACATTTTTTGCTAATTTAAGATGTATTGAATTATATTCTATGGACTGCGGCTTTAATGATACACGGTACGATCCTTGAACAAAGTATTCTCTTGTATTTTCATCAAATCACAAAAATGCATAGAACTTGCATGATAACTTTAAAAATACAAAGACTCAAACAAGCGGTACAGTGCTTTGAATTTATCATCAGAGCTTGTATGAAATTTGCTCACGGCTGTTCTAATCTAAATACATCAGAATGTGAAACGCGTTTTCCTCTGAACGACTTCTACACGTAACATAGCAATGTTAAAGATGGAGTCGAAATAATATACATTTTAAAGAAATTTAATGTTCTAATATACGGTTTCTGATTATGTTTCACGTGGGAATTCTCTAATTTTTTTCTGAAAACCGCATCTGAAAAGCACGTGTTCGATCGTAACGCCTAGTGGGTAAAGAGAGAGACAGAATTAGACGTTTATTCAAAACGTATTTTGTTAATAGTATTTGTGCTGTCGACTGAATTACTAGTATATAAAAAGCTCAGATGAGGTGCAAATTAACAATTTGGTCCATATAATATTTATTAAATAACAAGCATATCTTCGTAAAGCGTGATTTGAACTTAGGTTTAGGATGGATTTTATTTAATTCCAATAGTGTGATGCCTTTGGTCTGAGTTAGTTCATATGTACCTCGTTACAATTGTGACATTGTCACCATCAATAGTTTATTGTCCACTCATCAAACATAATGCACTAAAATGAAATTTACAACGACGGTGACCTATTCAAGCTGTAAACATTTCATTCCTATAATATTATGATCCGAAATCAATTTGCCTTAAACAATTTTCTTGTCATATCAAATTGAAACACTCTTTAACAGCACATGTACTACAAACAGGTAAAGTTGTTGCAGCATGTGAGATTTTAGAAGTTGAGTGAGAAACCTACTGCTGTAGAATTACTTCGTGGTAAACCATATGCCTTATCAATTAGAATCGTTGCTCTAATTGCCCGGCTGAAAATATTGAAATCATCCCTCGCAACATACGTCATCCACTTTATCACTTATCCTAAGGCTCAAATACATATATAATGAAAACATGGAAATCAACCCTCGCAACGTACGTCATCCATTTTATCACTTAATGTAAGGCTCTAATACATGTATATTGCGAATTATATCAAACCGACCTTACTATCATGGTCATATAAGTAATATTACATAGCAAGTATAAACACAATAGGCATACGTGCAATAATGTAAACACGTACAGGAAGAGACTATTCTGCTTCATTTACTTGTATTTGTGTAGTTTGAATGGACAAAGACAAGTTACGTAAATGTAACTATGCTAACGTAATTTTTAATAAACATTGACCTTAACCATGGGTCAATTTAGCGTACTTATGTGTTAACACGATCTATACGTTCCGAACTTGGAATCAGTTCTTGCGTTCAAAAGTTCAGGGCAAAAACTGCAAATGAATTACATAAATGGCCAATATAGCATCGGCACGTACATTCCTACATAATAGTTTAAATAGTATTATAATTACAAAGGAAAGTCATCTATTGACATAAAATAATGTTGCAAGATAAAAAAAAGTTAAAATATGAATATGTTGAAGTGATTTTTATAATGTGTTATATCAGGTGTATACATTTTGAAAGAGCTACCAGTACACTGTCTCGACCAACAAAACGTGTACATTAAGTATGAATATTATATCACGTATGTATATAGTATAGGTGAAATTGTTATGATATGCTAGTATATTACGTAAATTCTAATGTTTTCATTCGCCATTTATTATTTTGCACCGTTCTTGATATTCAGTTACCAAATAAACAAATACACAAATAAATGTCTGCATGTACATAATCGTACTGCTGCATTAATGCTGCCACATAAGTGGTTTATCAGGCATTTCTATATCTGAAATTGAGCACAACGGTATAATAAAACGATAAATAACGATAATAAATTTTTATGAAGGATATACTAGATTAATGGTGCCTCAGTTACAATGTGCTTCAATAATTGTCAGAATATCAGGCCAAACTCGAAGGCTGTGGTAATTGCTGACTGTAACATAGTCCCAAACTGATGACGAGTAATTGACGAAACGTGTCACTTTCTTTCGTACTTGCATTATGTGTGCATTTCGAAATAAGTCACATACCATATTCTGTACTTAAACGTGACCAATGTTAATTGCATAAAAGATTACAATGAACATTGTTAAAAGTAAACCGGTAATATTAAATATGCTGTAATGTACAAACGATAAAAATTAACGTGTTTTAAAGCACACAAGTTTAAAAGGAATACTTGTAGTGTTTAAAGTAAAAGGTCTGAAGTCTGAAGAATGTTCCAAGTACAGAAGGTAAATTCTTCTATTTGAAACTGATCTAAGAGTGTTCCAAGTACAGAAGGTAAATTCTTCTATTTGAAACTGATCTAAGAGTGTTCCAAGTACAGAATGTAAATTCTTCTATTTGAAACTGATCTAAGAGTGTTCCAAGAACAGAAGGTAAATTATTCTATTTGAAACTGATCTAAGAGTGTTCCAAGTACAGAAGGTAAATTCTTCTATTTGAAACTGATCTAAGAGTGTTCCAAGTACTGCAGGTAAATTCTTCTATTTGAAACTGATCTAAGAGTGTTCCAAGTACTGAAGGTAAATTCTTCTATATGAAACTGATCTAAGAGTGTTCCAATAACTAAAGGTAAATTCTTCTATTTGAAACTGATCTAAGAGTGTTCCAAGTACTGAAGGTAAATTCTACTATTTGAAACTGATCTAAGAGTGTTCCAGCTACAGAAGGTACATTCTACTATTTGAAACTGATCTAAGAGTGTTCCAAGTACTGAATGTAAATTCTAGTTTTTGAAACTGATCTAAGAGTGTTCCAAGTACAGAAGGTAAATTCTACTATTTGAAACTGATCTAAGGGTGTTCCAAGTACAGAAGGTAAATTTTCTATTTGAAACTGATCTAAGAGTGTTCCATGAACAGAAGGTAAATTCTTCTATATGAAACTGATCTAAGAGTGTTCCAAGTACAGAAGGTAAATTCTACTGTTTGAAACTGATCTAAGGGGTCTCAGTTTCTGGTGAGCTTCACATGTGGGTATGTATATCACGGTTTAATATTTACAGCTACAAACCATGGTTAACATACCAACAGTTTCGATGCATTTAAAAATACGCAACACATTCTGCTGTTCTTTAACGTTAATAATGTTTAAAGTACATAATGCTAAGTGCACTCCCCTATGTGTAACTGTGTCCAGGTTGTACGTCTTCTTGTGATATACAGATGTGGCAAGGTGTCTCGCAAAATGCTTTTTAAAGTAAGACATACACCCTCTTTTGTACTTTTATGCGAATAATGTTTCAAGTACAAACAGAAAGGTGTACTAATTAGCACCGAGTCCAAATATTTCGTGTGTTTTGTTTTTTTCTCTCTTTTTTTGGTGACCTGCAGATGTGGATAAGTGTCTGGTTGTTTGGCATCTCTGGGCGGAATGGTTTACCTCAAGGTGCCTCCTCATCCCTAGATTCTCTCGAATCTGCGTCAGTGATCGTTCAATTATACATACATATTTTCAATGTATCATTTGATTTACTTGCCTTTGTTTGCATTTCCGGTTTATACCAGTATTAATCTCGTAATGAATTAGGACAGCGGTGCATGTGTGTTTCCGGCACTAATTATTATGACGTAATGATGATTACGAAGTGTTGTGCATCTTACCGTTTGTTTCTTATTTATTTGCTTCAGTGACACATGAAATATGAAATGACCGTATAACAATTTATAATCTTAATCTTTCTTTACATAATGATCATTGAAATGATTTGTTTGTATTTTAAAAGCGAAATATGTTTCAGCTGTATGTTTAAATGCCTTTTAGTTGTAAAATAGTATTACCAGTACTACAAAGTAATACATTCCGACTTAGTGTGAAATGTTAAATTGTGCCAAACAAAGAAATCCAAAAGGATTATGTAAACCGTTTGGTAAAATTACTTAAGTCGCTCGAAAACAGGGCTCTAATTAGTTAGTGTTTGTTTCAACAATAAAACGTAAAAAAAAAACATTTGGTGTGACCCAAATTCCATGAAAAATCGTCTCCAAACATACATAGATTTCCCCGATGTGTTTGTCCCAGACAGACAGATTAACCAAATTATGTAACGACCAGAAATGTGGTTAGCAATTGTACAAAATATATGCCATAAAACATACAACTGTGTATATTTAAGTTTAATGTAATGAAATATCTTGGTGTGAATTGTTCATCCTTTCACTTTTTCTCGGTCGTTTCCAAAATATATTGACTACATACTCCTATAGTTGTAAAATGCAAAATTAGTTTCACATTTTATACGTTCGTTTGACAGATATGTGACATTATTCAACCTAAATACATTTGGGCTGACAAATAATGATTGTGCAAATTTATAATCGGTCTGTGTAGTTGGAATGAAAAGTCTTTTATTAAATGCCAGAATATATTATATTCAATTTAACAACTACGCTACTGTGTTTAGTCATTTATAAACTTATTTTTTGCAAACTTCAAATAAAATGTCCCAGTGCATCATTTTTTTAAGTAAAGATAAAATGATAGTCATCGCCTCACAATTGATTTTAACTTACACAATCATTTTTATGATATCAAGCAAGCAAACCAAACGTATACGCATTTTACTATTCGATCGACCATCAACACCACCAATACCTGTAACCACTATCATTGAAACAGAACAAAACACTTACCGGTGGGGCGAGTTCGAATCCATCTGGAGGTGACAACTGGGCTAGGTTGACAATCATCTGCACCTCTGATGCTAAAAATAGAACCGTGGCGCTCCATCGAGATGAGCGTCGCCTCTTTCGTGGAAATTCAGGGGACGTTAACGAATTCCTTTTGGTATCATCTTCAGAACTCTCGTCGTCCATTTGTTGAGGGACCTCTGAAATGTCCACAGAAATCTCAAACAGTCCATGGTGTGATTCGTCACGTAGGTCGTGAGAGTCATTATGGTCATCAGATACAACATTTATGTGGTACTCTTTCTCAAACTCATCGCACGAGTCAGCTAGTCGGAGGTCTGCGCTCTCGGGCGTCGGCGCTTCCTTTAGGTAAATTACGTGCTCTTTAGGAGTGTCAATCATTTTCTCGTCAACGAGAACGATTTCCTTTGCACTGTCTAGTGTCTTCTTCAGAGCTGACACGATGTTGTCCGTAGTGTCCATACTGGCATATTGAGTGGCATCCAGCGACTTTGCGGCTGCATCGAGCTTTTGAAGAAGTTCCGGAGACATGGCTAATACATTTTGTCTGGTTAGCAAAGGCATTATTTTATTGTCATAAAATAACCACAAAATTGTTTAACATGAAACGAACACACTTTTACAGTACATAGCAATTTTTTTTTTTTTTTTATTAAATCTTTTATCACTGAACGAACAAACGTTTATGGTACGTAATAAATATTCATTAACCAGTAGATATATTTATCATTTAAATCTGTTTACACCTGTACACATAAAATAAATATAATTAATACAACATAACTAATTTAACTCATTTGTCTGTTACATTTATCCAGAATAATCATTGGCGCTCAAAAGCAACTGTATCACGTAACAGTAGTTGTTGCTACACATCATTTCGCGTTACCCTATCATCCCAATAATGATAAAAGCCAAAGCGGCTTATCGGCAAAGGAACGTAAAGAATTTCTTATAGCATCAGCTGATTCAAGCAGGCGCGATCAATACATATACTGTTCATAAATTGATCGGCGCGTGCAGTTGGTTCTTGATTATGTTGTTCCTTTTTTTCTGAAAATAGACTACAGAGAGGTTGAATCCGGAAAGTGGCGCAAAACCACACGTTCATAAGCAAAAATATTAAAAGCGCACCGTTTAAAATGAAGTGCTATTCCGTTCAAGCATTTTTAATGCGGGTGGTAATTTATTGAAGAATGAAAAAGACTGATATAAGGCAAATATTCGAAAGAGGGTTTTATGGTTTGTCAAATGTAAATTAGTGTTTTGTGATTTATTATACATATTTATATTCCATATAATATCATGACTTCAAGTACATATTTTCGAAAATTAATCATCAGGTTCAGTTTTATGAAATACGCAGATTTCCTTTTGGATAGTTTATTTATGTATACATCCATTTTTCAAAAACGGTTATTACTCCAATAAAATTGCCATACAGTAATATTTCAAAACAAGCAATTAAAAAAATTAAGTTAACGACGTAATCGGTCTAATCTATAGTTGTTACTTTTCAGGGTGATAATAAGACTGTTTTGTAACCGTTGCTTTAACTGATTGTAACCAGTAACTTCCGGTTATTAAACAGAGCTGCCTTTTTGATTTTCAAATCGATTCTTGACGCTGGGCATTTTATTTCATTATTTTATCGATTCACCCACTATTTCAGTTTCCAAGTTTAGATCGTGATTCCTTCTTTATGCCAATGTTACCTTTATCTCTGCTGAACGTCCACTTACGAAATCGCCAGTCATATTTTGACAGAAGCATATGAAGTTTAATTTGATTTCATCATAACAATATCTTTGAAGGCATTGAGATGCGAAATTGGTCATTAATTAACCATGTCGACTTCGGAAGGCGCGTACATAATTATACGAGCATCAACTCGAAATTCGTGAAAGGCTGTGTCACGTAGACGGCACCATTTAGTCCAGGTAAATTTCGAACGTAAACCATCTAAATTCCATAAACAATTTTGTTACAACTGTTGTGAAAAATTTTAATAACCGTGTATTCATAATAAGCTAAAAATAAAAATGCATATACATTTGCTTTCTACAAATTCCTTTATTACAATTTTAATGACATTCATCTGAATGAGCCGTTGTAGTGCTGGGACCATATCCACGAAGCTCCTAAGGAAAATCTTACCTTAGCTCATATTTAAGTGAACGTTTCAAATACAATTTTAATTGTGAAAATCAATAATTCTATCTGGAAAATGGTAAAATAAGAAATAACTGTTGATTCTTTATCATATTTAAACCATTTAAGGCACATGAAATTCGAATGAACCCAGGCACATACTTTTTACGATTTTAAGAAATTTGCTTAAGTTTTCACTAAGGAACTTTGTGGATATGGGCTCTGGACAACTTCACCAATGTGGTGTTGACTTGGTTTAAACATATTTATTAGGACATAATAGCATAGTATATAATTACAAAGTCGACATGGGATTGGCTTGTTAAGACCCGTTAGTAAATATCACCGTTGTATCTTTCACAATCCCACGTGTAAAAGATGATGACACTCTCCCTTCCTCGGTAGTAGAGACACTGGCATTAACAACTACATGTCCTTTATTCTATGCAGGTGACAGATTGCCCTAATGCATCAGTCACACATTCCCGATTATGGCTCCCGATAGCGTGCCGACAGCGCTACGATAAAAAAAAAGAAATCTGGAATATCGGGACGCTGTAGGAACGCTGTCGGGAGCTGTCTGGACGCTTTCGGGACGTTTTCCGGACAATCGAGAATTATTGGGACACGTTCGATGTGATCGGCCGGCAAAGCAATCCCAACAGTTAAGGTTATCCCTTAACATTCGGGAGACTCAGCCGAATGTGTAAAGTCGGGACTCTGTCGTGATAGATTCGGCTGTATCGAATCAAAGTCGGGACGGTGTCGGGACAATGTCCGGTGGAACTGGAATGATATTGCATAAAAAAAATTATAAATAATTATATACATAAAGATTTAAAACTATTTAAGGATAGTCGAAACTCACACTTTGACCGAAATTAATCACAACACCAACATTAATAAAATTAACGGAAACCAATAGACAATGAATATTTTGTTGACATTAGCTCACTGTTTGCATCGGTTGAACAAGTCTTTTAGCACACGGCAAATGAGAAAGACACAATTTATTTATCGTTTTATTTGTATCTAAAAACAGAAGAAATTTTTTTTTAACATAGTACATGTACAGTCAACAAAAAATATAATGCACCAAATGGTAGTAAATGGAAATTGTTGTGTTTTCTTGTTTACCATGGTGCAGATGAAATTCTTATAAATAAATAACATACAACAATTTCCATTTGGTTCGTTATAGCGTTTGTTGAGTGTATGTTCGTATTTTAAATTGATTGATTACAAACCATTTTGTTTTCTTCATCCGATTTGCAAGGTATAAACAACAACGATAGTGTTTGGAAACACCTGTTTAACGTCTGACGTGGGGCACATGTAGTGAATCAACTGTAACAGTTTCATAATATATATAATATCATAATATCTATACCAGGGCCCATATTTACCAACCCATTTACAGACTGAATACGTAAGAATAAAGAATATTCTTGAACATGTTCTGATCTAAAAGGTCTGTTAATTTGAATCGTAATTGGTATTACCAACGTTAATTATTACATTCCTTATTTGAAGTGATTTGATAATGTAATAAGCGGCATTGGTACCAGCATATTTACGAATACACAAGTATATTAAATATACTATTTATATACAAGAAATTTTCTTGAGTCTTAGAAAGGTTCTATATTCTTAAGTCTAAGAATGAGTTGGTGAATATGGGTAATAGTAGTCATATGTAGTCATATGCAATATCAACATAAGCACGTGTAAGACTCCACGATATGGTTCACGTTTGTATCCGCAAAGACTACATTCGATTGCATGATGTCCTTAGATCATTGAAGGTTAAGTTAGGTAAAGCTGGCCCCGTGTTCACAAAACTTTCTGACATCGATTTTCGATCTCAGCTGACATCGATTTTCACATATTGACATCGATTTTTGAAGTTGGTGTTCACAAAGAAAATCAATGTCAACTGACATCGAAAATCAATTTTAAATTGGCAATCGATGTCAACAAATTGAAATCGATTTTGGGCGTCTTCAAAATGAAAATCCATGTCAATCACCATGGTAAAATAACAACATGGCCGACATTGAACGCCGAGTTCGTCGCGCTCGTTATGCTCATGGTAGAAATCCCGTCGACAGAAGGGTCTTTCGCGATCGCACGAATCCGCCGGAGACGTTGACACGTATGGGAGTCCGTGAGCGGTATCGTTTGTTTCCTGAGACAGTATTATTCCTTGTTAATATTGTAAATTTGGAGAGGGCTACGGCTCGTTCGTGTCCTCTGCCGCCACTGATGTCCACACTGGTAGCGCTTCACTTCATATTGTGACAGCCGGTATTCACGAGATTTCTAGATCCACTGTTTCCAGAGCAGTGAAACAATTCACCGACAATATCTGCCAACGGCTTAACAACTATGTGTCCCTATTGGATGATGACGAAACACGGAAGAGAGTACAAAAACAGTTTTATAACATCGCAGGTTCGTTTTCAATAATTTCAAGTATTTGCTACGCTTGATAAAAACGAGGTTGGCATTTGATTGGTTGCTGGTGTAAATAAATCAAGGGAGTTAATATTTTCTCAGTCGAGACGGCCTTAGCTCAATACGGTCCAAAGATTGCCCGATTAACTGATAATGCAATCATATTAATTGATGTGTGCAGCATTCATTTTCCCTTATGTACACGTAGCCCATTTTAGGTATGTAGATTTTTGTGTTTTTGCGAGATCTTCTGTCTTGATATATTAACTTGTCATACTCAGTTCACATGTGTCAATATAAATGTTAAACTCAAAAGTTGCAACATGACTGGTTCAGCATTTGCCTGCATTTTAATCATGTACGGAACATTAATGTATAATTAACTGTGTTATTATATCTTTCTTTAGTGAACGAATTTCATTATGTTACTATTATATATCGATGCTTTCTCCTACATTATGATTACTAATATATCAGATAACAAACCAAGTTTGAGAAGTAATAAACAAACTTAATTCATTAATAATGTATTCGCCTTTCAAGGTTTCCCCCATGTTGTTGGAGTTGTGGATGGCACGCACATCCGTATACAATCTCCAAGCATCAACGAAGATGACTATGTTAATAGGCAGGGGTTTCACTCATTAAATGTACAGGTATAGAAGAAAGTTAATAATATAAACTTTTTTTTTTTGACACTTACCAATTATGAATCGCCTTTCTTTATGAATTCCATACCGTTAGTAACTAAAGCCAATAAATAACTTATAATACATTATTAATAAATAATGTTCGATTTATCGTTGTATCTCTGCCAATAAACAACGATTTGAAGTTTTGACGCGTATGAATTAAACCACGAGGGCGTTTAATATGCACGCATAATAACGACACATAGTTGTTTATTTACCGATAAACAACGATAATGCGAAAATTATTTCGAATCTAACATGATTTTACAAATATTTTTGCAACTGTAATTAAAACTTCATTTTACTCTGCTCCGCTCAGCTGCCATCGCGAACGTCCTCCGCTGTTACCATTTACTGTACTACTCTTTTGCGTTGTTAATTGGGAAGTTTGACAATGATAATTATAAGTTCTTTGTCTAAATAAAACCTGCGAGTATCGTGTTAGAATTAATAAATAATTTTCGATGTATCGTTATTTATTTGCCAATAAACAATGATTTTGGATTTTTAATGCAAAGGAATTAAAACTTGATCGCTCTAATCCTAGTGGTATAATACCACGCATAAGAACGACAAATGGTTGTTTAGTGTCAGGTAAACAACGGTAATGCGAAAATTACATTCGTATTTTGAATCTTAAATAATCTGACAATTATTACTTTTTGCAATTGTAATGAGAATTATATTTCACTATGCTCCGCTCAGAATAGCGACTACTTTTCGCGTTGTTTGTTGGATAGTTTCACAACGATAATTGTGTCTTTTGTATACAGAAAAGTCTGCGAGTATCTCGTTAAAATATATTATGTATATTGTAATTATATAATTGAAAAAAAAAATTATCATAACATGGGAATTTAACATTATATTTTCCCACCGGTTTCAATGAATATATTTTGTATAAAATTTATGTTAAACCTATGTTAATATTGGTAAGTTCTTAATGTTCTTATTTGTCATGTAGATGATGTGTGATGCTACATTTCGGTTCCTGGACGTAGTCGCCAAGTGGCCAGGGAGTGTGCATGATTCCCGAATGTTTCGAGAAAGCAGCATACATCAACGCTTTGAGACAGGTTTGACAATAAATCATAAAATGTAGCAAGACAAGTCTTCTTTAAAATTTGTATTTTCAACATGAAAAAAAAATGAAACAATAGTTAAAGCAAAACATTCTACAAAGATTATCACATTTATTTATATCACAGCAATTCACTAATTCACATATACATTAACTTAAATAGCAAAAACACATACACAGCACACACTAATAACAACAACAAGTGACATGTTATTTACAAGTCAATTAACTATACATGTTTAAGCACATATACTTTTATTTTAACTCTTAAATCGCCGAATACATCTTTGCCTATCAGCAGCATCAGAGGCAGATAAATCTGTGTGTTATTAAGTAAAGCTATGTTTAAAGGGGTCATCTGCTGTAAATCACTGTAACTGATGCATAGTTATTTGTATGTATCTTTATCACATAGTTTTTCTGAAATGAGTTGACACTGGTATAAAATGTATTAAATTGAATATATATATATATATATATATATATATATATATATATATATATATATATATATATATATATATATATATATATATATATATATATATATATATATATATATATATATATATATATATATATATATATATATATATATATATATATATATATATATATATATATATATATATAAATGTAATCGTGACCATAGGGCGAATAAATTGTCCAACAAAGCAGACTTAAGGCGAGCGCGACCATTAAGGTGCCGGTGACTTAATTCTCGTAATTAATTACTAATTACCTATTTATGCAATCGCATTGGATTTTTGTATGGACATGCTGTGTGACCTACACAATTATTTGAAAAAGTATTAGGTTCGTTGAAAAGATGAATATATTTTTCTTTATTTTTTGAAAATAATTTATCTATATGGTCGTCAAATCCAGGCTTCGGGCGAATTTTCAAATATATCGTTTTTATTCTCTTAAACTAATAATATATCTTATGGGTTAGACCCTGTAAAGAAAGTTTTTCTAACACTGCTTTTTGTATTACTGTCTTTCCTGACATTCCCAGTACCTTTCGATAAAAGATATCCATTTATAAATTTTGAGGTGTCTAAAATTTTGCGTTTTGTAATTTAAACCGGAAAACTTTCCGCAGTGAATGCGCGATGCTAGCAATACAAAAACAGACTTAAGAAGCACAGCTCCTGATTGCTGATTCTGTTAAGCGATGTTGTTTTGTACTTTTGTATGTAACAAAATCATTAAATTTTATGATACAAGGTAATTATTCTAAAATTCGAAACAAAACTTTTTTTTCGTGTCATCTGGGCTAGTCTTTGTACTTGTAACGCATGTTTGATTGCAAATAACCCTTCGCACTGCGTGATTCAAGATATCAGGGTGTCGCATTGCATGTAGTCTGAAACTACGAAACTGTTGAAATCGGTATAGAAGCGACCAACGAAGAGTGATCCAAACCAATGCAGGTTAAACCAACCGAACCACGACGGCGAAAACTGAACCGCTACCGCCATGTCAAAAATTTCTACCAATAGTTTTTATTTTTCAATTTGGTTGTGTCTCTGTCCTTTTTGAATGCTTGTTTGCTTAATTGTACCGATGTATTTTTTCTTTTCAAATTAATACAAACACGAACGACTGTTTTACCAACTCACTCACATCCTCCCACAAAAACATAATTCGCCTAATTTTCATTAAACTTGGGCATAGAAGTGGATCTTTCTAGACATAAAAATACATTATTCAACCAATTATAAACAATCGGTAGTTATGTTGTAACATAATGTAAAATTGTTACACGTTGCCAAGTTCATATGTATGTTATCATTTCATTCAAACTTCATTCATTATGTTAAAAAAAAAATCGTCTTTATGCTTTAAAATATGCCTGACTTCGCCTTAATACTGCATTAAAGCAAAATAAGCATTAAGATACAAATGCAGTTCACATAAAACAATGGATGGTAACAAATAATCGAATATTCTTGTAATGTTATAATTTTAAACCTATTCGAAAATTCTTGAGATATTCGAATACTTAAAACTAAATTGTAAAGTGTTTTGACAATGTTTACCAATAAATATTTTTTTGTGGCATTTTTTACATTTTTTTTTTTACATTTACAAATTTTACATTTTGCATTAGCTTGTCAAAAACGCAGACTAGCTGTCAAAATCGGTATACCATCATCTTTTTGGCATTTTGCTGTTTATGTTTATCGCATTTTATTATACAATTTATAAATAAGCACAATTTCATTGGTCTTGGCAGTGGTCGGCAAACCGATTTGATATTGAATGAGATTCCGGTTTTCCCAACGTTATATTTTGGTCTATTAATAGCAGGCCCTTGTTCCGCGCTTTATACAATCGGCGTGCTTTACATGTGTGCCGGGAAACAACCATTACACACATTAAATGCCGTAAAATTGTTACTGTGTTGTTTTTTAGTTATACATGTGTTATTGTGATGAAAGAACGACCCGTGATTTTGTTGCCTGTTTTATTGTTGTACAGTTAATTGTGTATTAAATGCTTATTTCAAGCATGCTCTTTGTATGTGTTCATCTTCTACAATGCAGATATTTTCAATTATTAACAACTTGCTCGAAACCAGAAACTACATGCATTGTCAACTATATGTATTTTGTGGATATAGTGATCATATAATAAAGCAGAAAGTGACTTGATGGCCATATAAAGATATTGGTCGGTAGCATGTAATATTGACCAATGTCTCGTATCAAGGTATAGGAGAACTAAAGCGTCTTGGGTGATAATCGGTGTCACTGCAAAGAACCTAATATACTTCGTATGTCAAGAGGTTTTGGTATGCATGCCGATGTCAATGAACTTCAATGTTGACGTTGATATTGACGTAAACTAATACATTACACTGCTCCGTAGATGTGAATGTGTATACACTCAAATCAATACCAGTTTTCTATTTATCAATGCATAACAACTATTTTTAATGTGTTAAGTAACGATATAGTGTTGTTTAAGAAAAAACATAAATTAATAATACATAGCAAAGAGCATGTCAATAAATTAGGTTGTGAACGGACTTTCCGGACAGCCATTGTACAAGTTCACAAGTTTATTTCAACGCTCAGTTGATGCATAACATGATGACAATACGAGCAATAATTAAAAAAATGATAGATTGAACGCTTTCGTTTGAAAGATTTTAAATTGTATAAATTTAAAAGTATTTTTAAGGGGAAAGGTTTATCAAACCTAACATGTATTGTGTATATGACATCATTCGACGTTGCAGGTTATAAGAAAGGAAGTTTGCCTAAAAATGTCTATCCTTGTGCTTCGCCTTAATACTGCAAAAGTAGCAAATCATGATTCGCCATAACTCTACTTAAGGGAGCTTTCGACTTTTAGTGTGACACTGCACAATGAAACAAAAAAAAACTCAAATCTAAAAATGAAATTCAAATAATATTGTTTATGACAGCAAACACAATGTCAAATATCTGTTATTGATGAATATATAGAAACCATCATTTAATCCGTGTAAATGGTATAAAACGCTAGTCGCCCTAATGCCGTACAAAATGTATTAGACTTCGCCTTAATACTGCAGATGAAACAGTACTCAATAGCGT
This sequence comes from Congeria kusceri, assembly GCA_027627225.1. Taxonomy (NCBI): domain Eukaryota; kingdom Metazoa; phylum Mollusca; class Bivalvia; order Myida; family Dreissenidae; genus Congeria; species Congeria kusceri. The sequence continues at coordinate 29,944,786 of CM051036.1, forward strand.
ACACATTATAATTCACATAATACATACTTTTAATGAAAAATAATAATAATAAACACAGCAATAAAATACCAAACAATACTATATTTGGTGAATATTAGGACATTATTATATTTGTTGGTCAGTTTAAATGACAGAAAGTTCAAAAATTAGCTGGATTTGGACGAAAGTGTCATTTTTAATTGTGCATCATGTTAACACATAGTAATGTTCTATTGCTTATAAAAATATGCAATATTAAAACAAAAATACTGTGTTAGTTCGTGTTTTTTTTTATTTTGTTTAAAAATAAACGACATATTTATGAATAAATTCTAAAAGGAGCTATTATAATTTCTTACTGCTTTTTATATACTTTTGCATTTCTAAAGTAGTTGATTTTGATTATCAAAATTTCAAGAATGTATTGTGTTTACTCTATATATCTTGCAAATAGTGTAGGTAAATTATGTCGTTGCGGTAATGACAACTCGTTTCGGTAATAACATACCGTTGCGGAAATGACATCGGCTATGAAATACAGTCAAATATAATGGATATATGTACTTTTTATTAATGTTTAACTCATTATGTTGAAAGAAAACATCCATTTAATGAATTGAGCCTTAAATCAAGGATGTTTTATTTATCCACATTTTAACAGCGTTGCGGAGATGACCGTTTCGGTAATGACACTTTAGCAAAAAATTCACTTGAAAATGCAAGAAATATTGTTTTACAAGCATTAAAAACCTTTCATATTAGATAGGACCATGCATGAAGGTGAATGGCTTCAATGAGCAATAACTATGTAACCACAGTTTTATTTCTCAGCACATACGGTAATGACAATTAGAAAGTATACGCAGTACACATGACAACTTTCCATCGATTTGAAATGATAACTAAAGTATCAGCTCTGCTATTATCCGGTTTAAAATATTCCAGCTTATATTCCTGATGATGACGCAGTATGTTTGTGTCTATATACGCCATCATTTCTAGAATGTTCAATGTTATTACGGGTTGTTGCGGTAATTACAAAATAACTGGTGACAAACCAAAAAATGTCACCATACAACGTTTAACTTGTCAAAAATATGATAAAAATGAAGCATCATATAATTTTCACTTGTATACATAATATTGATTAGTCAACCTTCTAGGCCGAAAATAAAATATTGTTTGTTTCCCCTACCGCGACCCATGCTAATGAAGGGTGGGTCGGTAGGTCGGAAAAATATTGTATTTGTATGCACAATAAGTCATTTTCATTTGTTTTCGTAATGTTCGAAATGTTACGTCAAAGTATTAATTCTTAATGTTTTCGTTGTAGCAGATTCATAACATTTACGTAGTACTATGTTCTAAATACCTAACAATAATTTATCAAAATTTAACAAACAATAACATACGTTAAAAACAAGCACGTTAGCAATAAAAACCTGTTAAAACTAAGGAGTAATAGCGTGACGTTGCAATTTGCCGGGCATCCAAAGCAGAACGCTGTTAGTAACGCATTTAGGACATAGTATTACGTAAATATACAGAACGTTATGAATCTACTACAACGAAATTATTAAGAATTAATAATTTAACGTAACATTTCGAACATAAGGAAAACATGAATGAAAATGACTGATTGTGTATACAAATAAAATATTTTTTCCGACCTACCGACCCACCCTTCATTAGCATGGGTCGCGGGAGGGGAATCAAACAATATTTCATTTTCGGCCTAATGTGTCCGAGCTGATACGAACTCCAAGTTGATACAAGCACACATGTTGCATGTGTATGTTATCATTTTGTTCTTATACCATATTTCGTAGAGTTTTATTTTTTTGCGGTATTAACTAAATAAAATATAACGGTAACTGGTGGGCAGAATCTAATATGAAAGGTTACCGTGCAATAAGTAACGTAAAAATAAATAGTAAATAAGTAAATATTGAATAAAAAGTATAATAAATAGTAAGTAGGTAAATATTGAAATTTAGTTTTAATTTATACACACGCTACTCATTGCACATTAAGCTTGCACATTTGGATCGCGCACAAGAAAAATATGAAAGCGCTAAAGTTGAAACGACATACACGCTAAACAAGTATCACGTGACGTCTAAGAAACTTCCATGGCATCAGCATTGTGGAAAGTTGCCACGTTATGGGTAAATATGGTACAAGAAAAACAATGATGCAAAGCACCGTAGGGCGCCATATAATTGTGTAAAAGAAGGAAAGAGACCCTACATTAAATAAAAGTAAGTATGTATGATACAATTAATAAAATAGTAAACTCCTATTATACTGCGGTTCTAATTATAAAATTAAGATCATTAAAAAAGCACGAAACGATGGAAATCCATTTTTAGTTCCATCATTCTGTAATGTCCGTACAATAAACACGATCTCATGCTTGTTATGAATGATATTGAGTAATCTAAATAATTCACATGAACATATATATTTTACGAGTTGTGGACAAAGCACAATTTAAAGAGTTGCAATGCAAGAAAATAAAAGTGTAAATGCAAATCAGCCTCATACCAACGGTCGGTCACATTGCGGGCTCGATAAATAACTAACATGTTTCGGTAAAAGTATGCTACAACCATTACATATTCTATGAAGAAACTTAAATCGCCTTAATTCCGTCCAAAACTAGTTTTTACTTCGCATCAATACTGCATAAAAGCAAAACAAGCATGAATATACAAATGCAGTTCTAATGAACAACTTGACATTGTTGAATATAAAAAACAGTACAAAATGTAGTATAACAACCATTTTAGAAAAACAATGCTAAAAGACCAGATAAAGGGGATTTTGAAGAAGTTTCACAATTTTTGTTGATATTGGAAAAAAAAACTTGTTTCGCCTTATGTCCGCAAACAACGTTTTTTCGGCTGTTAATCACCAAAAGAATCAAACTAAAGAGTCAACTCAAAGGGACCTTTTCACAGCTTGACGAACTGACAATTTTCAAACATTCTGTCACAGATGACAAAACTAATGCGTAGGTCACGAACGATAAAGCATCGGCAATTTATGAATCTGAAAGGCGCCTCGCGATTTATATATTTTTTGCCTCGCGTGGTCTCAAACTCAAACATTTTTCGTTGGCTGACATGGGGAACAAGCAGTTTGAGCAACGGGCAGCGCCCGTGCGGTGAATATGTGAATTGGACGGTAGCCGCGTAGGATTGTAGATGACTGCAACTAAAATGTATTGACAAAAGGTAAACAGTCAAAGTAAGTCAATGTCAGTCGGCCGGCCGCAGCCCGACAAAACGGGAGCCGGTCGGTATATATACAGGCACCGCCCGATTCCCTGACGATAACTGTACATCAAAATATTTTATGATTAAACTGAAAGAAACTCCAAACTCAAAATAAAATGATTAAAAAAAGCAATCATTTCAGCAAAATTCAATGAGAAATGTAGACATGCCTATTTGTTATTTACATGTTTTTCATTTGAAGAGGTAATGTTATGTTATACAACATTCATGCTTTTCAGAATTTATAAAAGCAAAACGCTGACAGCGGAGAAAGGTTGTTGGCGAAAAAAGAAAGTAAAACATGTACTTCATGAGTGCATTTTTTTAAACGGAATCATTTGTTTGAATGTAAATTCAATTTCCCTCCTTTAAACTTAATAATGTTGCTTTTTATTCAATAGTATACGACATCATAATAAAAGTTATTTTTTAAGAAACAAACAAATATGTTTTCAAGCTGTTTATATAACGTAATTATATACATGCCAGTTAACAAGTCAATCTGCAGAATAACTGACGAAGCGTAATAGTTAGAATTAATTGATTGTTAGTGCTTCGTGGCCCACTGAGTCAAAAGAAGGTGATACGATGCGTGCTCTCGATTTTCTAAACTACTGTTTTAAATTAATACATTGCAGCAATGTTTGTCAAAATATTCAGAATTCTGTAAGGCCATAGCTTAAAAAGAGTCAAACTTGCAGCAGATGATGTTTCTTCAAAATGGCTTCAGAGCACTTACAGCTAACAGGCACACACGAATATTTAGTGCATGTCATAAGATAATTAATCTTGAAAATGGTCATTATAAAAACTTTGAAAATCAAACAAAAACAATCCGTATAGCAAAATAGTAAAATCTGAAGAAAATTTAAAGAAAAAAAAATCAATACAGAGAAACATTATAATGGAAAATATATAATAAACAGTGTGCATTTCACATTTCAATGGAGTTCAACGTTCAAAATAAATATGTTCATAAATACATTTTTAATATTACAATTTTATCAAACATATTTAGGCATATACGCCAATCCAACTTATTTACCTATTTGTTGTGATGATAGTTTAAGACATGTGACAAAAATCCTCGCATAAAGACTAGATTTTATTCTTTAATTGGATTTAACAGACAAAGTGGATATTTTTAACAACATGAACCCTAGTTGTATTTGAAAGTACACCAAATAATTATTTAAACATGTTAAGAAATTTAATTAAATGTTTGTGTGATCTTCTATTTAATAATTTGGTAAGAAACTACATTGCGAATACTCTGATGTGGAATCGGGCTTAATTAACCCTCAGTTTCTACTTGTATGGCCCTTGTTTTATTACCCCTAAAAATCAATATCCCTGAGACGGACACAGATCTTATTCATCTGTTCATCCTAATAATTCTTTTAAACGATAATAAAGTTATGCTTAGTTAAAGATCTGTACCTATACATTTCTATGTACCGCTGAACTATTGATAATCTTGTGACGCTTATGAAGCGTTTGCAACGCGAAACGATGGAATAAGCGCTTCAGTTCATATGCTTTAATATCTCAAGTTGAGACAATTATAAAAATGTTCTAAATTTCAAGGCAAAATTATTTGTCGAAAACTAATTTGTATATGACATTATTTAACATGTACGTTAAAAGAAAGTTGCTTTGCCTAAGTACGCAAATATAGCGAATCGTGTGCTTCGCCTTAATACTGCAAAAGTAGCATTCATAATACGCCGTAACTCAGCAAAAATGAACTTTCGGTTTCGAGTTTTTAACTGTATAATGAAACAAATAATTCTCAAACCTCGTACTGTACACCAAATAGTTATTTTATGACAGCAAAACATGTCGTATATGTCGTTGATAAATATTAGGGACAGTTATGATTTATCATTTTATCCGCGTGATAGTTAAGAAACGCCATTCGCTTTTTTGACAAAAACGTATTTTTGATTTCGCCTTAATACTGCATATTAAACAATGGTCGCAACAGCTTACATATATAATTCACACAGCACATCATTTTAATGAAAACAACAAAGAAACACCAAACACATTTGTATTTAGTTATAATCGAATGACTATAGACGTTTGCTAGGTGACTGATGTTGACAACTTACTGCTTCAGATAATACAAGTGAACATCGAGCATAGTTTTTTTTTCAATAAGATGGTATACCTTTAAAGCTTGTTTAATTATTCGACGTGGTAAAATACCACCATTTATCACATGCTATACCTTGTCTCCCGTATAATACAACCATTGCGAATATTTCTATCTTACACATCTGTAAGATAACATTCTAAACGTATTCATTGGCTAGATATTCTTTCACTGACCAATGGCATGTCGTTATTTTGGTGAAATGACGTCGTCAGCATGAAATGACGTCATGCAAATACACAACTTTTAGGATTTATCAACATGTTATGGTAAAATTATACTTTTCTTTCGTTTAAAAGCATGTGATAAAAAGATCTGACACTCGTGGTCATTTTATACCATATTTTATTAAATTCGTCCAGGAATTTCTTAAGTTAGCTCGCCAAAGGCTCGCTTACTAACAAAATTCCTGAACTCGTTTAATAATATATGGTATGAAATGGCAGATCCTATATATATATATATATGATTGTTTAAAAGATGAGGAGTCCATATGTTTAATGAAAATGCAATCCACCCAATCACCTTTTCTTACTCAGCTGAAAAAATTCTCGTGTCACAAACTAAGAATTCGTGATAGTTGCATGCAATTGATAATTATAACACTACGCAGTTATTTTTGCACAACCTGTATCGATTGTTTAACGTCAGGAAGGTTTTTTTGTCAAAGTGAATAAACGTCGCTCGTGTTTTTATATAATTTCCAGTACACTACATGACAAATTTAATTCGCCTTGAGGTTCCCTCTTTCCGCCTAATTTGCTCATAGAAGTGAATCTTTCTAAACATAAACATACACAATTTAACGAATTATAAACAAACTACATTTTTTGTGACATAATTTTAAAGTTTTAAATGTTTCCTAGTTTATACAAGCTCAGAGGTTGTATGGTGTGTTTTCTTGCATTTACTTCGTCTTAATTCCGAAAAAAAACCATATCTTCGACTTCCCCTTAATATTGCATGCAAGAAAACTAACCATTAACATAAATATGTAATTCACATAACAACTTATTTTCGTTATAGAAAACTACGAAAGACAAGCAATCAAACAATTCTAGTCAAATATATATGATTGATAAATACCTCGTCGTGGGTATATTGTCATGAATTGTATTTTGCCTGTTATTATTACATGTACATACATGCAATTCAAACTGATTACTAGTTTGTTTTAGTTTTGTCATGACGGTATTGACATCTTACTGAGCATATCTACAATAAGTCTAATTAGTAAGTTAATTGTTAAATTGAGACTGCACGATTTTGTACGAAAATTATAATGTAAAACCATCCATTGATTCTCAGGATGGCAGTATATTTTAAAAACAATATTATAAATAATGTTGATAATAATAGATGTTCAGAAATGTGTATAAAGAGAGAAATTTAAAACTAATATAATTCTTCGCTGCGCAGCGAGCTATTATATACATACTTACACAGCGTTTATACAGATCTTCTGATGACTCATTCAAAACCAAATGTAGCCGTTGCTGTAGGATAAACGGATCTTGTATTGGCAGAACATATATATTTGTATTATTCGATAAGAGAAATTGTGTTTGTCGATGTCGACGTTTAGTTATGTTATATAAAACGGGTTTTAGTGGGTAACTAAAGGGACATAAAATAACTATGCCACTCTTTAATTTGCAGTTCAAAATTTAAACACTAAAAGAGGAAATAGTATCACGATCGGATTCATTAAAACGATCGTACTAGTATGAGTTAGATAGAATCAGTGACCGAAACACCAATATAAGGTTGAAGCCGGCCAATATTTCTTATTATTAAAGAATAAATACCCTTCGCCTTTTGTCCGCAAAAGTCGTATTTTCAGCTTCTCGATTTTTTTTCAGAAACTAATACGTATGCACTGTGTATATAACATTATTTAACCCACACGTTAACAGACAGGCATTTCGCCTTAATACTAAAAAATAACGAATCTTGCCATGAACGTCGCCTTAATACTGCAATAGAAGCACGTTAATAGACAGGCATTTCTCCTTAATACTGAAAAATAACAAATCGTGTACGTCGACTTAATACTGCAAAAGAAGCAAACTTAAACATACAAGCTTGAATACCGTATAAAAAGTATATCGATTGGAAGGATAGTGAGAAAGTGAAAAAAAATGTACATGTTTACGAATGAATAAAAACACTAAAAATGTCACAGTCATCATTTCACCAATTTAGTATAAATTAATAAAGGTATTCCATAATCAGTTCAGCAGAACAATATACAATTATTGACTAGAGGGCCATTGAATATGATCTGTTATTCACTTGTAGAAAGTCATATTGACCGAGGCGCAGCAGATGTCAATATGTGTTTATGCCAGTGAATATCAGTCATATTCTATGGCCCTCTAGTCAACAACTTTTTTATTATTACATTATAAATTATCAGTTGTTTTTTTACTGACGTTACACGCACTTTTCGTTAAAAACGGTGAAATGTGCGCCAAAAGCACTTATACTGAAATGACGTGAATTCCGAAATAGAGTCGTTGTTATTGTTAAACCGAACTGTTTGTTGTAAGTGATGTCACTTAATGTATCAAGGCTGCGTTTTTGCAAACATTATCGTAACGTCTGGAAACGGGTACCGACGCTAGCTATTTTTAGCCCATTGAATATGACTGGGAAAAACCGAAAAGTCCATTGAATATGATATATATTTAATGTTGCCAGTCATGCTGTGGACCATTGGGAAGCCGTTTAATTATAGGTCATATAATAATACGTGTTAATGCCGTCGAGTTAAATACTACATTATGATACATTTAAATCCATTAACGTACACATGTAATTCACAACAAAACGTTATTAGTCATTAATAAATGTTAGGAACACATACTTTTTATTTTCATTTCATCCGTGTAATAGTTAAGAAACGGATTTCGTCTTAATGCCGAAAAACAAAGTACGTGTGTTTGACTTCGCCTTAAAGGGACCTATTAACAGATCGACAATTTTCAAAAATTTTGTTATAGATCCTAACAAGAAATTCTTCATTTTTTACAAACAAGAGAAATAACACTCATGAATAAGATATTTTTTTAATGCTAAGAAGTGAAATATAGAAAAATATCAGTGATGCATATACCTATATCACTCAGAGTGAGAGACTACTTTTTGGGGTCCCGATTTTATACAGTAAATGAAACGTTCCGCCATCGATGCCGGGCTCAAAACTGTGAAATTACGTCATTATTTGCGAGTCCCGGCGAAGGCAATATTTTTAATTTACTTTTTTTTAAAAATAATATTTGTTTTAGATTATTCCAGACGCTTTGGTTTTTGAAGTAAAGATATTTTTCAAAAATACGAAAATGTGTGAATACGTCCCTTTAAAACTGCACATAGAAAATGTATCTCGCATTTGAAAGGTTTATTCCATTATATAACAAGATCTCACCGCATATCACAAGTAGAAGGCCCTGTTTTTACTAAGCAGTTGAACTAAAATAGATGATTTCATATTTGTCTAAATTGACGAAACTTACAGTTAATGCTTAGAAGATGTCCCGAGAGGACATTAGCAGCGAAGGGTCTTGTATAAGTTAGTGCATCTGACAGTCTTGAAAAGATCTGGTAGTTACTGCGGAATCGTGCGGACAGACCAAGCAGGACCAGTGTTGTTGCAGCTCGACCCTCTCTCTGTCTCTCTCTAAGTACTACACAAGGAAGTCGTGCGACGTCCGCAAGTGCACCTTGCATGCTTGCTACAGGAAAAAAATACGTAGAGTGCCTGTATATTCATCACACGATGTTCGCAGGGTGCCCGCAGAATGTGTGATCGACGCAAGGCCGACGCATCAACTTAAGGGCTTTCGCTAATGTCTGTTGCGGTTGTTGCGGCCACCTTGCGATCGAGGAAAACACGCACGGGCGCCGTAGGTCCGACGCACGTTTTTGACAAAAACCTCGACGAAAGCCCGACGATAGGTCGACGCAACGCGGTTGTTACCGAGGCTTTTTTTAGCTTTATAATTAACATCCATTGATAATACAGTAATAATTCAGTGTCAGGACAGGACAGGCCCAGTTGCCCAAGCAAATACTCATTCTCAAGATCAACATTTAATAAGAGATTAATTTACATTATATAATTTGAGGTCAATTCTACAGGCAGCAAACTTCTGCGTAAGACAACCAGATAAGTTTCGTGTAATTTGCAAGACAATTCAAAAATAGTTGTCAACATTTCAGGAAAATAAGCAGATTTGTTTTCTCCACTTTATTTACGGTCGCAATTGGAAATGGAACATGCATCGTTAGTGCCCTCAAATGCACACGACAGCAACTTGATATCAAGCTGTTTCGCAAATGTTTCTTATTTTCGTAAAAGTTTTTAAATGTTCTTTAAAAAAATAGTTTGACTTTTCGTGAAAACCTTGGTTTCGCGAAAAGTTAAAGACTTAGCATAACAGCCCCGACAGAGGGCCATGATTTGACTTTCTTGATAACCTGACAATACTTTAACGAAAGCTGCCAGAATATATCGCGAATTGTTTCCCAGTTTGTTTGTTTTTTGAAAATGTGTTTAAATTTCATGAAAATTTACTGTTTATCATAAACATAAGTGTGTTACTATATAATAAAATTATATGTTGACAAATTTCTAAATGTAGGTAATTAAACGTTAAGATCAAAAGTCATACAACTTTATATATAAGCGTCGGTTTATTGCGAATTCATTTTCGTGCACAATACAAATTCTAACATTTTGTATGCGAGCAATTAGAACTGATGTTATTCTCGTTTTGATTAATACTGTCGTCAATATATTTGTATAGGTTCTTGTGCAGACTGATTATTTCCTTGATTTTTGGAAACGTTAATTTTACAATAGTCACCACGGCGTATAACCTCCTGCTAGTAAGACCTGTAAAAAATATGCTTTGATTAGTAATAAATTAAGTATTCTACATAGTATGAATTGGATTGTTCCTGGAAAAGAAGTTTTTTCTGAAAGCTATTTACTGAGATTTCTTTTTTTTGTCTTGTTTGTGTTCGAATGTTAGTTGTAACCAGACGAAACTTGTCTATAACAACGAACTCAACTGTTATTACATTTATTACTCGTCTGGTTATTCTTGCGTATTCCGGAAATATATGTAAATCAATCTAAAAATAGCATAGATGCAGACGCTAATAAGATGCGTAGCCTCTAACATGCGTGGGGGGGGGGGGGGGGCTGTGGTATTCATGTTGTGCGCACAACTATTTTGATGCAGATTTGTTTATTTTTACCCATCATATTTTTCAACGATTTCTACGTGCGATGCACACACCAGATCCGATCACAAAACTCTTCCCAGCTTTGTGTAATTTTGGCAAATCTATCAGAGATGTTATACCCTTCCCACCCGGCAAGTACAATGTTCATGAGACGTGGTGTTTCACAGCAATGGCAAGAGAAGAGGCTCTTCAGAACAGACACATGCAATACGTGAAGAAACTGTCTCTGCATACAAAACGTTGTTATTGAGGTACACCAGTATGACCAATATGTTATTAGAGATGATGGTTCCAGACGTGTAACCCTGCGTTACCAGATAATTCTACATAAATACATCCCAGTGTATGTAGATTGTCCAGACTGATTGTTGATGCCGACTTCACAGGTCTATGCCTACCCAACTCGAGGCTCCTACTCCATCTTGCAGGCCTAGAACACTGACACTGCGCGTAACCGTCTGTTACGAAAACACTTACACCTGTCGCTACACGGGGCACATCCGGGCTGATCACAAACCTGAGCATCTGATATCAGTTGACCTATGACTCCCCAAATTAGTCGGACTACCAGTCACCAGATGCCTGTTTCACATTCCATCATGCACATGTTCATTTGTAAAAATTGCTCATATGTTCAGCTGTTTCCTACTGCTATACGATACATGTACAATGTTTTGTTAACTTAACCTAGTTCTGTCATATAGAGCAGACTTCGATTTTTACATACTTACTACCCAAAGTGAGGGGGGGGGGGGAGATAGAGGATTTTAAATTTTAAATAAAACTTTAGTTCAATCTTTGTATTTTTTTCAAATCTTGATCGTTGTTGGTAGATGCCAATGAAGTATACAGCAAATAGACCACATTCTTATTAAAATAAGTTGTCAGAACACTTCTACTGTGTTCAAAATAATTACTAAATTGTTCAAAATAAATTTAGAGTGATACTCGTAAAAGTCGTGTAATTTGTTGTATTTTGTTTTATAAATATGGTAATCTTTGAGGCACTTAAGCTACCCCTAAACATAGGCATTTATTGTACAAACATTCCATACAGTGTTTCTATATCATAAAGAACATATTTGGGGGGTAAGACTTTGAAAAAAAAATTGATTTTGAATTTTTGTATGTTTTAAGCTCCACCCTACTGGCCAGATATTAATAAGCCAGTGGGCTTTTGAAATCAAGTGTCCGTTGTTGATGGTCAGATGTTGATGAGCTAGTTGGTAGTCAGTTAATCAATTTACCATTTAAATACAATGTAACTATTTAATGAAGCTAATGTTGACAAATGAAGAAAATAAAATTACTTCAATTGTTTAAGTTACTGCGTATCTCCGTGAATATATATTTAAGATTGTGAAATTAATAAATAATAGGTAAAATTTTAATTTACCAATTATAATTTGGCCCTTTGTTTTGTTCGGAAAACATGTCAAACACAAACAAGAAACATTTAAATAATCATTTCTCAATTATTGTTACTATGGTCGAGATAGACTTAGTACAGTCGCTTTACTATAATCCATGTTATACTAAAATGCAACACTTATTTTATGTTTACTTTTTCTTTTCTTTTTTTCTCATACATATTGCTTTGTTGTGTGTATTTAATTTTGTATGCTTTTTGTTTGGTGACTTATGTGTTATCTTGTTGTATTTCACAATTTAATCGTTCCTATTTGATGTATATTCACAAGTAACAATAACCTAGCAAGCAAGCCCAGACAGGACCCATATGGGCCCCTTGAGGGTTTACATATGTGTTCCGTTTGGGCTACCGATATGGGACCCACCCCAGAAAGTGCAACCGGGATTAAGGTTGGTCCAATATGGGTTAAAATATGGGTCCACCTTGGGACCAATGTGGTCTCAACATAGGACCATAATGGGCAAACACAGATGAGACCTTGATTGGATACCCACATGGGCCCCACCCCACAAAGTGCAACCGGGATTTACCTGGGTCCCATATGTGTTACAATATGGATCTAAAATGGGACCCATGTGGTCTCCACATGGGACCATAATGGGCAAACACAGATGGGACCTTGATGGGATACACACATGGGCCCCACCCCAGTAAGAGCAACCAGGATTTACGTGGGTCCCATATGGTTTACAATATGGGTCCACCATGGGACCCATGTGGTCTCAACATAGGACCATTATGGGCAAATACAGTTGAGACCTTGATGGGAGACCCACACGGGCCCCACCCCAGAAAGTGCAACCTGGATTTACGTGGGCCCTATATGGGTTACAATATGGGTCTACCATTGGACCCGTGTGTGGTCTCAACATGGGTCCATTATGGGCAAACACAAAAGGGACCTTGATGGGAGCCCCACATGGGCCCCATCGCAGAAAGTACAACCGGGAATTGCATGGGTCCCATATTGGTTGCAACAGAGATTGGTCCTAAGGGAAAACCTGAATAAAAGCTTTACTGAAAAAGTCCAAACATGATTCTCTGCATAATCTGTCACTTACACAGAGGTAATTGTTGCGAAGCTGTTTGTAACATTCTATGGTTGTCCAACTTCAAGAACAGGACAATATAAATATAGGCTGTTAATGGCCACAAGTAGTCCTGCTAACCATGTATTGTTATTAACGATCACATGTCTGTCAGATGCAGCTTTACAAAAACCAACACTTAACAAATGACATATTATTTGGAGTATAATTTTGTCCATATCATCAAAGCTTTAAGTTGGGGTAAGTTATTAATGTATTGATAATAAAACACTTAACATCATGTTGTAAAACATGCTATTTTCCTATTCGGTAAACTTGACAAAACATAATATTTTAATAATAGTACACAAGAACACAAAATGCATCATGTAAGACAGATGTTCAAATAAGCATATCGATAATCTACAATTATGTTTAATGTACCTTGCATAATGTACTTGTAATTATTATATATATGTCCTCATTTGTGATTAAAAAGGGTGCGTATTAAAATAAAGATAGAGCTTAATACAAAACTTAAGTAATGGCAAATTACGAAAAACAAATAATTATGTATTATTGTATCTAATATAATGTTAAAATCAACATGAAAGTGTGCATAGTAAGTTATCTATAGAGCATTGCCTTGTAAATATTAACTGCAAGTGAACATTACTTTTAAGTTTGGTTATAAACATACCTCAATCCGGTTTTGAAACATTACAAAAAGGATTTGCGACAACAACTAAACTGGCTAACAACATTGTCTAGATCCAGCTGTATTCCCTGAAGTTTTAAAGGAACTTGTTCACAGATTTTCGCATTTTTTGAAGTATGCCATTTAAAGTATTAACTTGACAGATTTAAACATCGCAACTCAAAAAATTAAGTATAATAACAAGAAAAGTGTTTAGAAAAAAAAAAGAAAATTCAAAATTGGTCTCACCGTGGTTCGCACCCGGGACCTGCGTATAAAAAAGGCTATCGCCTTAACCACTCGGCCATTCCGAAGTCTGTATTTCATCGTGAATTATTTACTTTATGCAAGTGTTCCACGTGATGTCAACAGTTTCAACGAAATCAACAGAAACACTCCAAATTATTCCATCATTTAGCGTTACAAATGCTTTATAATTGTATCAATTTTAACTGATGATTAGACATAAACGAAACGGTTTTTACAGTGTATTTCTTGGTCCGTAGTGTTATATTGCTCCCGTTTATACACTGTTCTTATATTTTTGGAATCGGTAACAAAAAGTTGAAAAATTGTCAATTCGTCAATCTGTGAACAGGTCCCTTTAATTAACAAACAACAACAACAATAACAGTTAAAAGTCAGTACCAATTCCTGTTATTATGAGAAAAAGCCCAGCTGAACACCAAAATGTTAAACAAATTTTTTTTGGCCCGTAGAATCCTTTGGCTGATTAGGCAAACATTTTAATTTATGTATTGAATCATGCATGTAAATTTAAACATTTTTGTACAGCAAAAATGAATCTTGCAATTTTCAAAACATGTTCAATATACAATTATTACCAAATTGCTTTATTGCGCATATGTAAATGATTACATATGATTTTAATAATATTATCTTGAACGACACAAACAGTCAACGCATTCTCAACTTGAAGAAAAACAACATAAAATATGTCGATTCTTGTTAGTACTACACTAGCGTTTAAAATCGTTAGGCCAAAAGAAAAAAAAGTATGTGTTTCAGGCAACCCGACCCTACTTAACGACAAACCCTCGACCCTAAAGTTTTTAGCGACACTCTTTTTCCATGAAAGCCATATTTGTCAGATTTTAGTTGTTTTCGATGGTTTTGACCAAAATGTGTCTTAAAAAAAAAATCAATCCCGACCGTACCTAACTTTTTTGAGACCGTACCCCGAAAAACACATTTTTTGGCCTTAGCAGGAAGTTATACATGCAGCTGCTGAAATAGTTCTTTCAATATCATATTCAGAACAGTAACCAGTTCTGTTCATTTTGTATATATTTTTCCACAAGGAACAACTTATAACTATAATGCATTTATTAATTATTCTGGTAAAGTATATTACACTGACTTATATATAAACAAGAGCTGTCAGAGGACAGCGCAATCGACTTTTCGAAGTACTTCAGTTCGTATATATTTTGGAAAGTGGAAGGGCCATACATTTGTTGAAATACAAAACTGAGTTTATAGTGGGGCAATTACTTCATCAAATTAATCCAAGTTTCAAGTGACAACCTTATGTTATTGGGGATTGTTGATCCTATCAAGTTTGGAAGTTACTAGACATTGGAATAAAAAAAGTTAATCCGAAAATATATGTGAAAAAGGGCAAAACTCTTGCAAAATACAATGGGGAATGTAGCTCTTGATATTGGAGTCGATGACAAAAGCACATCTGAAGTTTCAAGTGAATAACTTATTTAGTTTCAAGCTATAAAACTTCTGAATATATACTTTAACCAGAAAATCTATACAAAAAGGGGGCATATCTCTGTCAAAATACAAAACAGTTTTTCAGAATGTTGCCGATGACCCTGGAGTTGATGACATAGGTATATTCCAAGGTTCAAGTAAATAACTTATGTAGTTTTGCAGTTAACAACTTTGGAATAAAAACTTTAACCAAATTCAGACGCGGACGCCGTCGCCAGGGGTAGTAGGAAAGCTCACCTTTTCATCTAACAGTCGAGCTAGAAATCAAACAAGGTTATATCCATTGATACAGAAAGTAAGCAAATTTCATAAAATATTGAACATTTTGACCTCGTTCAGAGAACTGGTTTTATCCTAAATTGGCGAAAGTAATTTACAGGCAAATAGAAATTATTTAGATATCTCACAAATGTTTCCCCATACAAATCAGAATGATCACTATTATTTTGCAAATCTGCTGGGGTGGAGCTTCTCAATACATGTTGTATTGTTACAAGGTCCTTTGTTTCCTTTCTTTTTTGCTATCACATTCTTCTGTAAACTAATTCAAGTAATTACTGAAAGCGTTATCATTAGAAATAAGGTCAATATAGTAGCACAGCTAGAGTATTTTTTTAAATCCCGATTTCACACAGTCTGGCACAACGCTTCATGCTATATGTGATCATTACGAATAGACTGAAAGTCCTTTCACCTCTGGAAAGCCCGCACTGTTGTTCTTGCACTGTTGTATTTTTCATGAACTTCACCATTACCACATTTAACTTATGCCCTTAATTTATCTCGGTAGGTCACAACAATATAGTCATTAATTTAATACTTCAAACTCCATTTCTTTCCTTCAATATATATTAATTTTAGCAATCCTCGACTTGTAGCGAACACATTTCGTTGACTGCTTCTGAACGAAAAAACTAAATTTATTTCAGACAAAATTTCCTGCAGCTGCTTTACATGTACATTAAGTGAACTTAATACACGCATATTTTTGTAAAACTATAAATGCTTAATTGTTATTTATACTAAACATCAGGTCTACAATTTTAAGTTAAAAAAACAACAACAGCCATATCAGTTTGCAAAATAATCCTATATAGACATACATATTTAAGCGGCTGTTTGTATTGGGAATTGAAAATGTTTAGCATTTCGCAATAATACAAAGACACATACCAGTACCAAATTTGATTAGTTAGTTGAATGGTGATTCGCACGCGTTTTACACCAACCTAATTTTGCAGAACACCAACCAATTTCTGTTAAACCATACATAAGAAAAGTTGACAGAGAAAATGCTACAATAATGTTAATATTTATTTTGATTACAAAAGCCAAAATATTTGATATTTTACGTGAGACCAGGTCTGGCAATATAATGTCTATGCATGCGATAGATACATCAAGATACATCGCAAATTTAGGTATATAAGGCAAGGATATGTATTAACATATAGGTTATCATTGGAACTTGTTTCTACATTACAGTTTTACCAATTATTATAAATTACAGAGCAATTTAACTCATCGAAAAGAAAGCCCATTGTTGGATGTGGATGGTTGCTGAAAAGCAGTTTGCATCCCGACCAAGGGCAAGGATTGTATGAGGGACTTAATTAGATATGTTCTTCATTTGCTTAGTTGCTCTCTCTTCAACCCTGGTACCGCCAAAGCAGCAAACAATGAGATATTGTGCATATTATAATATTATAATTATAGCAATGCAATATTTTGAATGCACAATAGCAAAAATTAATGTTCTATCTCGCGAAAGTGTGTGACAAATTTTAATCAGGTTTAGAAAACCCAACTCTTTCACAATACTAGTAACAGCGCAAATTTAAGTTGCTTTATAAATATAATATATATTATTAACACTTTGTATAACTTACCTGTCTGTTTTAATATAAAAAACGCCTAACATGTTTCTTGAGTCCGTTCACCCAAAAATATCTTCGCCCTTTGTTCCGTTCGCCCTATATTCCGCTCGCCCTGGGTCCGTTCGCCCTACTTTCATTTTTATTAAAGAGTATATGTTGAAATGTATTAATGCATGATGACATTTAATTATTTCCAAAGATCAAAAGGGTCTATTTGCTGTATACTTTAATGGCATCTACCAACAATGATCAAGGTTTGACAAAAAAAGACAAAGATTAAACTAGTGTTTTATTTAAAATTTAAAATCCTCTATCTCTCCCCCTCACTTTGGGTAGTAAGTATGTAAAAAAAAGACCTTTCTAATGGAAGAACTAGGTTAATTTAATAAAACATTGTACATGTACCGTATAACAGTATGAAACAGCTGAACATATGAAAACCTATTACAAATGAACATGTGCATGATGGAATGTGAAAGAAATTTACTTACAATGTAGTCCTCAAGTCACTAAAATATCAAACACTACAGTAACATAATATTAAATATAATTGACAACTCTATCTATTGCAAACATAATGAAATTAACGTTGCATAATATCAAGCACAGTCGTAAACATTACAAGTAAATATGTGCACGTAAAGTGAAAACACAGTAGTCTCATTTTTTCACATAATTGTCATTTACTATGTTATGCATAGAATAACTCTTGTTCTGGTAAAATAACTCAAATGTTTAAATGCGACTATATGAGGGAAAAGAGACTACACCATATAAACAACCACAACATAGCATTATGGCAAGATTCAGAGACAATTCCATGTCATTGTCGTTCTGCAATGTAGGAGCACGCCTTAATCTGGTTGATCGTCTAGGTTGAAAGGTACATCAGAAACGGATATGCCACGTGTAGCGACAGGTGTCTGTATTGGCTCGGGCTGCCTAGGTGTTCTCGTAACAGACGGTAACGCGCAGTGTCAGTGTTCTAGGCCTACAAGTTGGAGGAGGAGCCTCGAGTTGGGTAGGCATAGACCTGTGAAGTCGGCATCAACAATCAGTCTGGACAATCTACATACATTGGGATGTATTTACGTAGAATTATCTGGTTACGCAGGGTTACACGTCTGGAACCATCAGCTCTAATTACATATTGGTCAGACTGGCGTACCTCAATAACAACGTTTTGTATGCAGTGCAGTTTCCTCATATGCCCATGAGGTATATTAGCCCAGGTAAAACCCATATCGGGGGTGGTATAGTGGCAAGATAATGCATATGGGACCCACACGGGGCCCATATTGTAGTTTTTGCCCAGCTATAGCCCACATGGGGTGGCTTTCTTGGACCTATATGGGCTAACTTGCAGTGGACCCACATGAGCTTCCTGTCTTGGACCCATATGGGTCTGATATGGGCAAAAATATCATTTGGGACCCACATGAGACCCATATTGTATTTTTTGCCCAGCTATAACCCATATTGGGCCCATATGGACATGCTTTCTGGGCCCCATATAGGCTTTCTAGTAGGGACCCAAATTGGTCTACTTTTTTACTTGAACCCATCTGTGTTTTATAGTGGCAAGATAATGCAGTTTTGGCCCACGCTGGACCCATCAGGTATATTAGCGCGGATAAAACCCATATCGTGGGTTGTATAGTGGCAAGATAATGCACATAGGACCCACATGGGGCCCAGATTGTATTTTTGCCCAGCTATAGCCAACATTGGGCTTGCTTTCTGGGACCCATATAAGCTTTCTAATAAGGACCCAAATGGTTTTACTTTACTTGGACCCATCTGGGTTTTATAGTTGCAAGATAATGCATATGGGTCCCAAACTGGGCCCATGAGATATATTAGCCCTGGTAAAACCCATATCGTGCCCACATGGGATGGCTTACTGGGACCCATATGGGCATACTTGCAGTGAACCCACATGGGCTTCCTTGCGGGGACACATATGGGTCTGATATGGACAAACAAATACCATTGGACCCACATGGAGCCCATATTGTATTTTTTTGCCCAGCTATAGCCCATATTGGGCCCATATGGGTTTGCTTGCTGGAAATAAACAACGTACCTACCCATAAACTCATATGCCTATTTGGTATTGATATTAATTAATTGGTTGAACTTGATTTTTGATGACAAATAATTTTAAGAACTATGATGATGACGACGATGATGATGATGCGTAGCATAGCGCAACACACTGAAATAGTTTATGTATTATTTTCCAAATGTTTTTTTTATACAGGTTTCTTTCTTTTTCTTAATGATTGTATTCTAAAAATTTCCTGAACAGTTTATTATATAATATTCACATGATAACTTCAACTGACTGAGAAGGTGACACCCCCAAACGGGGTTAGAGTATCTAGTTCTTACTCGATTACATTCTGGTTGAGACTGTCTAACTCATAATGCATATGTTGTTAAGTGAACATTAGGTTACTGTGTAACTAGTAATATGATGTATATAACATTAGAAACAAAATTAGCAAGAGACAAATGTTTATACATGTTCTTTGTCTTATGTACAGCAGCTGGCATTTTATATCTAAATTACTATCAAACTGATGTCATTGCTAGATGTGTGCAGCTTTTAACTTTCTCCTAGATAATTTATTTGTTGAACTCAATGGTAAACTGTATAAAACAAATTGTCGGTTTTCCAATTGGTTGTAATTGTGCACATAATTATTAAGCAACCACGGGTAAAATCGATTTCATAGCAATATACATCATCTACATGTATTACGATTTGTTATACATGTAGATGATGTATTTTGATATTGCTTTGAGCGGGATTTTATTTATAATTCTTGGTTGGTCAAACAGTACATGCAGTTGTTACTATTAATAGCTGCGTCTATAAATCCATGTGTCAACATTTATGGTGTATTATAATGTATTTCACTTAGAAACATTTGAGCCAACTGATAAAAAGTATTAAAACAATATGCTTTGTCAGGTATTCAAAGGCTTAGTTTAAGGAATATCTGGCCCATCCCTATGTGTACTCCTATCTGTATATTGGGCCACCAAAAAATCTCTTATAATTATCTGCATTATTTTTTCTCAGTTGACTGAGCAATGGCTATGCGCACTTATAAAGTTAATGCTCAATTTTAATTCACTTAAAATACTTTGCAATATCAGGCAATTATTAAAATATTGTTACTATTATACTCTCTTGATTTAGAAAAAAAGCTTTGTAAATTTTAATTGAGTGATTCAAATTTTATTTTTTCATATATTTCATCGGATTATTATTTTAAAGCACTAGACTGCACAATGACATGGATTAGTTGTACTAACAACAAAATGTTATAATACTTATCAGTTTTGACATGTCATTATTTCCAGTGCATAAGACCCTGAATGGGTGACACGATGTATCCAACAAAGAATGCAACACAAAATCCTATGAATGCAATCAGTCACATGGGTGGTAATTCAATTCTACACCTCTGCACCAGTGAATTGATTTCAAATGATAAGGATCACCACACCGTGCTCGCACTGTGACCACAGCAGGGCGCCAGTACAAAATAGTGCAATACCCCAGATTTAGTGGTGGAGGTCAAATAAAGAAATATTAAACTAGGGATTAAATGCTGTCCTCATTGGAAGGTAGAAGTATGCGCACAGTCTTCAGTAGAAGGTTTTTTACACGCACTGTCCTGAATTAGCGGCGTGTTTGCTCTTGTGATCCCTGCGTTTTTGTAGTAGAATTACATTTAGTTACTTAAGTTCGTTCTGCAAGAGTTTGCTCATAAATTAATCAGTTTAATGAAACGTCACCTTACACCAACTAAGAAATTAATTATTAATTACGGGCGTGTTGTAGTGAGATTCACTGTTACCGATTTGTAAAATCTGAATTTAAATCAAAACGCCGAAGGCACTGTAGTTGATTGCGTAACACTGGGCATATCACGGACAGTCTGGGCAATTAGATAGGGATGATATACGTCACCTTAAATACAGTGGTTGTAAATGTTTAAACGAAAATATTTATGTACGTATTTACTATAACATGTGTTCAATATTATAAATATGACTTGAACATTGCTAAGCAATTTGTATTATTCACAATGGTAAGTTTAAATAAAATATTGCCTCGTAAACATGTAAATCAAATTTTTAAATAAATATATCATCATTGTGTAATTATGTTATTGTTTTATCTTAATCAGGCAGTTTTGAATTGAATATATTTATTGTGTCAAATGCGTAGCTGATTAATTTAGGTTCACTGTAAAACGTACGCCACTAATAAAAACGCCATCAGGTGTAGAAACTATATAGATGAAGTAACTTTCAGCAGCTTGAAACTCTGTACGAGTAAAATATATTTAAAGCCTTTCGAAAAATTCCATTTAAAAGGAAGAAAATGTCGGGCAAGCAACCTCATGAGAGAAATTCTTTGTTCTATTTTCAATTGCATTCTCTTTCTTTGGGCTACACAAATATATCAGTCCTACTCGACATTCCAACATTAAATATTCATTACTAACACACATTATCTGGATATACATGTATAGAATAAAAAACGACCATTATGAGTTTCATAATCGGACACTCTGTAAAGAGACAGATGATTACGCTGTCGAAGATCAAAAGATGTTGTGTTGAACAAAACTCAATATTAACCTGAAACAACAAACAAAAAGCTGAATATTAAAATATTAATTATTACATGAATGCAAACACTGTGTTACAAGCATTTCAACCGTATTAGCAAGTGTTTTAAGTTCCTTAAAGGGAGATACTATCAAAATAGTGTTGGTTTCTTTGGAAATGTCTTAAAATGTATTTCCTTTCAACTAATAATGCATCTGGAGTAGCAAAACTGTCAAAAATGTATATAAAAAAACATGCTAACTACTAGGCGATTGTCGCGACGACTTTCAGCGTTTAAACTTCTGCCTGTTGTAGCTTCTGATATGATTAGTGTATCCGACCTCAATCGTGATACATCGACTATATCCGGAATGATCCGTAAAAATCGACCGCTACTGCGGAATAACAGCTAAACAGTACTCTATCGTTATAATGATGGCCACGTGAATAATAAAATGAGTAATAAACATTCCCTACTAAAATTTATTCATATGATTCATTTAAACTAAACGAAAATGTTGTCACCCATGCAACGTGATAATGAACTTAATTAAAACAGGCCTTTAAAAAGATATTCGGCGTTTGTTGTCATTGTTATGAAGAATGTAATATGAACGTCCTAGATACTATTTGAAACAGTTAAACGTTTAGATTTTGTGGTTTATTAACAATAATGCACAATAAATTACTTTGCATGTCAGCCAAATTTTATGACAGTATGTTTAACCGCTATATGTTTTAGGATAAGTGAACCGTTCAAAGAGTTCTCGTTAATAGCTGGAAATTGCAGTTATGATTCAACATGATTCAACATTCGCGTCGTCCCAACTTTCAATGTGTCTATAAAAGTAAATTAGGAATGGGTTCTGGGAAACCCCCCGAATACTCACATAATGAGGCTTCGGCGCGGAAGGACATTATAAACTTCGAAATACACATAGTAATTCTCACAAAACTCTAACTCGTGTAAAAATCAAAATAGCCCCCGTTTTCTTTTAACGGTTATGAATTAGTTATTAATTTGGTATCGAGTAGTCGTCTATTTATCAACTATGCTTTATGGGCTATTCGCTTAAACATGGCTTTCTGAAGATTCATGAAAGTTGCAAACATTGCATCATATGTGTTTTGCAACTATTCCACATGTATCTACTGTGTTATTTACGAAGTCTTTCTTAATGTGTGCATCCTGTTTGTATTCTACTTTAGTTTTTGAGACACATTTAGTAGGAACACATTTTGAATCATAGCTGAAGATTCCAGCTATATATGAACTGTGTTTAACTTGTTTACATTTGAGAGATGATGAGAGAGAGAGGGAGGGGGGGGGGGGGGGAGAGGAGCATGAGTGAACGGTGGAAGACCACCTGTCCGGTATGGTACCCTCTCATGCGTTGGTCATTATCGAACGGGTGTCGCCTAGGTGAAAAGCGAGTGTGCTACCCAAGCAGCAGATTGTGAGAGAATGAATAATTGGATAATTGAGTGAATGAATGAATGAATACATGAATGAATGAACGAATGGACGAATACATGAATGAATGAACGAATGAACGAATGAATGAATTAATTAATTAATTAATGGATTGATGGATGGATGGATGTTTGAATGAATGAGTGAATGAATGAATGAATGATTGAATGAATAAATGAATGAAGGAATGAATGAATGAATGAATGAATGGGCGTTCAATGGCTGCTACGTTCATAACCACAACCACTGTAGCCATGTCAACTCTGAACCGCGGCCTCCCCCCATGACAGTCATCATCCCATGTTCTTCTGCATCCTCACAGTTATATTCATGAAATGTTATTATTTAGAGCACTACGTAAATGTCTATACC
Organism: Congeria kusceri; assembly: GCA_027627225.1. Taxonomy (NCBI): domain Eukaryota; kingdom Metazoa; phylum Mollusca; class Bivalvia; order Myida; family Dreissenidae; genus Congeria; species Congeria kusceri. The sequence goes on from CM051036.1 coordinate 29,968,721, forward strand.
AGTAATTACGCGTCCGTGTTTTCTGTAAGCACTGCTAAGCTAAGCACTACAAATATATTATTATTATTGTTTTTTTTTTAATATTATTATTATTATTATTATTATTATTATTATTATTATTAATACTTATGATAATTATAATAATTACATTTATAATTATCAACTTCATTACAAAACACAACATTTTTAGTAGCAGTTGTAGTTTGTAGTAATAGAACTTTCCAAAGCAGTGTTAGTTATGGAAGTTGATTGGTAGTAAAAAGATAATACATGGTAAGTTAGGATTTGTTTTTAATTACCCACAATACTTTAACGAGAAGTATATTTCAAATGCGCACTCAGTATAATGGTTGTGTATACAATGCTAAGCATACCGATTTTATTCGGTAAACTTGGGAACGTCTGAACCGTGTTCTGAAGTTCCAAAATATAAATTACCGATATATGCCTCTTTCCATTTCACGTGATCTTGCCATTTAGAGCCAATTGTAAATACCCAAGTCACGTTGCCTTCTGACAGGTGTGAATGGTAGGAGTTAATGCTGTAGAATTCCTTACCGACCAAGTCATCTACATTTGGACTTGTTAGTTTGATTTCTTTTTTAGTTTTGATTAAAAACAGGTATACAATTGTTATAGTCGAATTAAAGTTTGCTGATAATGAGGGGAATATCCGTTAACATTAAACAGAGACTCGGGTAAACGTTTACGTTCCTGTTATGGATGGATATACTTTAGAGGTTAGTAAACGGTGGCGCGAGGGGGCCATTTGAGACTTGCCGAGGCTAATATCGAGCAATGCCTCCGCGCTGCCATTTGTATTGACCTGTTTTATACAAACTTATGTTGTTTATTAGCATTCATATTTGTTACTTTTGAAATTCATGTTTTCATCCAATTTATAACATATTTAAATATTGTTAAAAAAATAAGTTAATGGAAAGAGTTTTCACGCTTTATTCGCATCTTAAATTAAAACCTGTACACGTCATGGCATTTCAAGTAAGCATAATATTTGTTAAAAGCCGCAACAAACAATTTTTATGACGCAACATGGATAAAAGTAGCTTTAAAATGGATTTGGTTTTACATTGATATATCTACATACATATAGATCTAATTTATTGCGGATTTATACATATCCGTATCACAGTTAAATATGATAATACTTTTTACAATAGAAAAAATACAGTTGTAGATTTGTATTCCAATATTATTCATGTATAGGACAAGTAGTGCCGAAGCAAACCAAATAGCTTAGATACGCCCGTGAGCGTGCTATCAAGGACATGCACGTAGATAATACATGTCATCACTTGTTTAGCGATATCATTTGTTCCAACAGATCTAGTACGTACGTTTACTGTAGATTGTTGTTTTTTTTGTTTTTTTTTTGGTGGAGTTTTGATTTGGATATGTCTACAATGCAAACATTAATGTATACAAATATATTGGACATTGATAAATGACAAATGTGTCTAACAAAATGTTTGGTGTTGTTGTAAATAGTAGATTTAATGTATTACACAATACATTCTTATATGTTATGTCATATTGTGATTCTATTCTTAATATATTTTTAATACTCAAATACAAAAAAAAACAAGACCACCTCTACCACAACCACCTCCACCATTACCTCCACCTTCACCACTACATTCAACTCCTCAACCACCACCTCAAGCTATATGTACCCCACCACGACCACATCCACCACGTCCACCACCCAACGACCACATCTACCACCTCCACCACCCAAAACAACCACCTCCCAAATCTCCACCACAATGTCCACCACCACCGCTACACTTCACCACCATTACTGCTACAAACACCCACACAACCACCAACTTCACCACCATCAACTGCATCACCGTAAAAACCTATTCCATGTTCCTCAACATCGGCCACTTCCACCAGCCTGTCCAAAATATCTACTAATTTACCGTCACTTTCACCATCACCACCACTCCCCTCATCCCCACCATCGTCATCTACACTACCACAATTTCCACCACCACAAAAATCCCAACTAAAGATACCGCCACTACCACATCCATCTGCACCCCTCAATATCTCCACCGCCAACACCGCCTTAAAAATCTCCACCTCCACGACCACATCCACATACTTAATCTCCACTATCTCCACCATCTCAATCAGCACTTCCACCACGTTTAATTTTGCAACCACATCCAACACCAACACCACCATCATCATCAACGCCATCTCTATACAAGACGCCTCTACTACAACAATCTCCAATACCACAACCAGCCCGCCCCCCGCAATCACAAACCACCGTCATCACCTTCACCATCAACACCACCTCTACCAACACCACTCCACCACCACCAACACCACCATCCTTTTTCCGCCATCTCCACCACGACTAACTACACTGCCATAATCTCCTACACAATCTCCACCACCACAACCACCCCCACTACCAACATCGCCGCCTCTTCTACCACTCCTTCCAAAACTACCTCTACCAACACCTACACCACTAAAAGCACCAACTACACGATCAGCAACTACACCACCAGGCACCAGCAGAACCTCTTCCACTACGTCCACAACATCCACCACTTCAACCACCGGCTCCAACACAACCAGCACAATAACAAACACCACAGTCACAACCACCACCTTCATCACCACTACCAACACAACAATCACAAACTTCCTCAACCACCAAAACAAGTACCATCACAACCACCTCTCCTTCCGACTTCAGCAGCTCCATCACAACCACTACTGTTGCCTCCACAACAAAAACTACCACCATCTCCGACACTTCTACCACCATCACCTCAACCAGCTCTACTTCAATAACCATCTCCATCACTAACTTCAATATCGCCACCACAACCACCATCTCCACAATCACCATCATCTCCACAACACCACCTCCGCGACCACCACTAGCTTCACATTTCAGGACCACAAACCCATCCACCAAACCACCTCCTTCATAACAGCCTCAATCCTCACACAAACCTTCACCTCCTTTCCGCACAATAACTCAACCTCTACATTTTCTTCCCTCTCAACAAGCTCTACCTCCAGCCCAAAACACTCTTCACAAGAACCTTCTTCTCCAACACAACCCCAACCTCCATCTCACAACAACCACTTCCTCCACCCCGACCACAACCTCCATCTTAAACCTCTTATAGACTTCCACACCTCCAACACAAATACCACCTTCACCACCACGATAAACTCCACCTTAAATCTCATCTCCATCTCCAACAAAACCACAACCTCCAACTTCACAACAACCACCATCACAAGGAACGCGAACTCAAGCAGAACCTTGACTTCCACCCTCACATAAACATCACCTCCACCCCCACATTAAACTCAACCTTAAACCTTACAACGACTTCCACCACCAACAACCACCTCTACCTCCACAACAATCACCACCTTTACCACACACTCGTCAATGATAACCATTACCTCTTCTGAATCGCATCATTGTGACAAATGAGAACAAAAACTTGAAAGATTAAAATTTAAAAGCATGCATAGATATTTTGTATTGATGTTGAACGGTTTTCCGTTAGGGCCACTCGTTATTTCGCAGTTTCGACCTATGATTTACAAGCGCGAGAACGCGAGAACACGATAGCGAAATAGCGAAATCACGATGCGAGATGGCGAGATTACGATGCGAGATCGCGAAATTAATATCGCGATCTCGCATCGTAATCTCGCGCCCTCGAATCGTGTTTTTGCGTTCTCGCCCTGAATGCAAAAACACGATGCGATGTTGCGAAATTAATATCGAGATCTCGCATCGAATTCTCGCAATTTCGCATCGTATTCTCGCGATCTCGCATCGTAGTCTCGCGATCTCGAATCGTAATCTCGCGATTTCGCATCGTGTCTTCGCAATCTCGACCTGTGGATTACAAGCGCGAGAACGCGAAAACACGATACGAAGTAGCGAAATCACGATGCGAGGTTGCAAGATAACGATGCGAGATCGCGAAATTAATATCGCGATCTCGCATCGTGTTTTCGCTTGAGCATAGGTAGTTTAACAACGATAATTGTGTTCTTTGCCTATAGACAATTTAGAGAGTATCATGTTAGAATAATGATTGTGTTATTGTTAACCAAATTAGAAGAAATAATGGGCGATTTGCTGAATAGCCAGATTGAATAAATGAGAAGCATATAATGCATTGTATTAAGCAAGACCATGTGCCATTCAAAAACTTTATTCTAATAAATGATTACCAGTATAAACTCATACAAACTGCTAAAATGTAATCAAACAATATCATATTTGTAATCACATCTCTGTGTGGGGCCTGTACTCCAAGGTTTACAGAAATGGAACATGCTCTATCCCAAGAATGTGTCGTACACCTCCAGAAACGTTTATAAAGCAGTGTAGTAGACAAATATACACGGAACACTTTGATTTATAAATCAAGCTTTATAAAACAAGGTTTACCTGTAGAGGGCCATTAACATTTGAGAAGCAGTATCCTAACATGTTGGATTTCCCTTGTACAGTGCAGTGAGTGTGGCTGGGGACATAATTATGTTGATCAATGTTTAAATACTTAAATGTCATGAGCATATTCAACTACATCATGCGTATGAAGTATTGCAATGGGTTGAACACATTATTGTCATTTCATTTATTTCGAAGTCATACACGTGTTAAAAAATATATGTATACAGGCAATGTTTTAAGTAATAAAATGTTGTGTTTTTTAATGTATAAATTGGGCATTATAAAAGGATGAAAAGTCTTGCATTTTAATATTTTCCTCAAATGTTATTGTTAAATTTGCCAAATATCTTTTATTGTGGCATCTAATTCGTCCTCCATTTGATTCATTGCCTCCAAAATGACTTGCCTGCACATATGCAACCGGAAGGCGAGAGTACGATGTGGCTATCGTTATTTCGCGATTTCGAACTATGCTCAAACTAAAACGCGAAAAACACGATGCGAGATCGCGATATTAATTTCGCGGTCTCGCATCGTAATCTCGCAACCTCGCATCGTGATTTCGCTACTACGTATCGTGTTCTCGCGTTCTCGCGCTTGTAATCCACAGATCGAGATTGCGAAACCACGATGCGAAATCGCGAGACTACGATGCGAGGTCGCGAGGCTACGACGCGAGATAGCGAGAATACGATGCGAAATTGCGAGATTACGATACGAGATCGCGATATTAATTTCGCAACCTCGCATCGTGTTTTCGCATTCTCGACTTTTGGATATACAAGGGCGAGAACGCGAAACACGATGCGAGGGCGCGAGATTACGATGCGAGATCGCGATATTAATTTCTCGCATCGTAACCTCGCAATCTCGCATCGTGATTTCGCTACTTCGTATCGTGTCATCGCGTTTTCGCGCTTGTAATCCAAGGGTCGAGAATGCGAAACAACGAGTGGCACTAACGGAACACCGTAACGTTGATTGTTTTAAATAAATGTCTCGCGGAGCAATTACCAATTTCAATTGAAATAGTATTACGATAGATGTGGGAGACCTTGACCGTGTTGAAGGATAGAGAAAAGTATGTTTAAAATGCATAATAATTATTACTACAAATTGCTAAATGAGTAATACAATATTTATATTTGTACATGCTTTCATAAAATGTTAACCGTTTAACGCTTGATGACTTTGCTCTTTTTTTATAATGATAAACAATGTAAACAAAACATTGTACAAATTATGAATCTTTTAAACTCCGTTACTTAATATGTTCATCAATATGTTCACGGATATTCGTCCTGCCCCTAAAACAGGTCATTGACAAAGATGTCAAACAAATAATGGAATGACACGACTAAACTTTTGACGTTGGGATGTTAGGTTAAGCGGTTATAAAGCCTTCTGTCGATATTCCATTAGTTCAACAAGGAAACAGTTTAATCGTTGTCAGTTGGATGCTATTTTGCTTGTGATAGATTTTAATGTCATTTATAGCTCCATTACTATGTACATCAAAAACTAAATTGTAGTTATAAATGCAAAACAATAGACTGCTGGGTGTTGACTAAACTCATTATAGAGGTGCCTATTTGTGAAACTTTTTGTAAACTAAAGCTGCTTCTCAAAGTTAATAATACCATGACTTTTATCACTAATTAATGATACTGTACACATTTTGTTATTTGAAATAAAACATAACTTACTGATTTTAATGGAATAATACAATGTAATGAACAGAATAAGCCCAATAAGGTTTACGACAAACTAACCGAGCCCGAAGGGTTCAGTTTAGGAAACATGATGGAAAAATAAAAATAAAATCGCTTAAATCATATACTACTGTTAATTTTTGAGACTCGAAGTTTGACTTAACTAGAATTTAGATGTTAAGGTTTAAGTCTGATTCTGGAAACGTTTGAAGTCGAGGGTCAGGGTGTGTTATCAGACTCCACTTTAGAAAATATATGTTTTGAAATGATCTTTGTTTTGTTCTTATCAGCACCGAAGGTCAAACACAGATTTGATAACTGAATACATAACCATAACGGTTATTAGTACAAGTGCGTATGTGCAAGTCGTATAAAACCAGTGTGTACATGATGCAGGATTTTGTAACACGCTAACCTATTTGAATCAGATGGCATAAGTCCAGTAGTTAAAAGCAACGTTAAGCGAACAATGGCCTTCAATTAGACGCTTTTGACAAACACCTCAAACGAAAAACTGAATGTATATTTAACTACAAAAGGCGCGCTAGCATAATAAAAAGGTTAAACACAAATCATTATTTTATAATTTGATAGAATATAATACGGCTAATATGCATATTATTTGTCCTTGTACATCAAATACGTCTGCTGTATTTTAAAAATACTGTTAGCTGTAATGTTGTTTCAGTTACTGTATAGTTTTACTAATAAATAATACTTAACCTCTCGTACTGCTAAATTTATGCATTTGTAATTACTAATACATCGACTGTAACGCTCACTGTTTTCGTTGCTTCTAATTCTGCTAATGTAACAAATATATACTTTGACAGATAATTTAGTAACTGTTACTGATTCTTCTATTCATAGTTGAATCGATTGATTTTCTACTGCTGTTGTTGCTGCTGCTGCAGCTACTTCTACTGGTACTGCTTCTAATGCTTAATCATCGACCCATAGATCTACTGTTTATACTATTAATGTTACTATTGTTATTGCTGCAACTGCTAAAGATCCTAAAACTAATGTATCTACTAATAAGCCTCATGGTGTTCTGCTAGTGCTTCATTGTCAAATATTAATGCATCAACTATGACATCAATCTACTGTATTTCTGCTATTAATACACATGCATCTACACATTTATCTACCGTTGCTGCTACTGCTTACATTGTTGGTAATACTAAAAGTAAAACATGCATATCTTTAGCTGCTATTACTGCTACTGCTGCTCTATCTCTCCAACTAACTTAATATATAAACACTACCACTAATGCTATGCTGCTATTATTACAGCTCCGACTAATATAGCTGGTAATTTTACAAATAATTCTCGATATAATCAAATGCTGTTGTATTATATGGTGGCATGGAACTGCCATACGAAAACGATTTACGGTTCGCGAACACATTCGTGTTACCATTTTATGTTCGTGTTATTTATCCTATACATAATAGCGTTTGCGATTTTTTTTCTTAATAAATGTATATGCTTAACGCAAAAAAGGTCTAAAAGTGCACAGAACTGACATCAGAAATTCAGTTAATAAAAACCTATGTGGTATCACAAATAATAACTAGATAAGATTTACATTGCAATATAATTATCATGATGATATTCGTGTAAGTAAGATTTGCGTTGTACGATAATTATAATTAAAATATTCATGTTGAGATAATGCGGAAGACCTCGCAAGCCCAAGAAAATATATCAAATGTCAGTTCTGACCTCTTGAGTATAATAATAAGATGTCTTGAAGAAAAAATATTAGCAAACGCTATCTTAATATCCAGATATATATAATAATAAACACGCGGTAACACGAATCTGTTCGCCAACGCCATTTATCGTATGGAAGTTCTATGCCACCATAGTATTATAATCTAATACAACTGCGTTGCTGCTAGTGATCATACTGCTGTTAGTGTAACTAAAACAAAATACATTTACTAAATATAAAACATGTGTATGTGAAATTCCAGTAGTGTCAGCAGGAGAGAAAACGTGTTAGGATTATATAGTCCTGTACTTAATTAATCGATTTCCACTTCCTGTGTTGGTGTTGCTGTTACTACTGTCGACACATATACATCAGGATAAACATAGACTTCTACTTTCGCTGTTACTACTGCTGAAGAAGTGCTATAGAGACATAACATGAAATTGGACAGGGCAGTCCTACGCTAAAGAATCCCATTCTCCATGCGTTATTGCCTTGTACTGCATTGTGTAGCAATTCCCACATCTCCCAATTATAACGTATCTTTTAAACATCCAGGATCCAGACGGTGATCTCGATCCCCACCAAAACGTATCATTCGTTCATTTGACAATTTCTAATTTACGACTGCCGTCTGCCTAAAACCGCATTATTAGTATGCTATACAGTGAATAAAAACTTATGTGGTGTCACGAATAATAACTGGATAAGATTTACATTGCAAGATAATTATCATGATAATATTAGTGTAAGTAAGATAATGCGGAAGACCTCGCGCACAAATTAAATGGTATCATGATTATTAACTAGTTAAGATTTGCGTTGTACGATCATTATAATTAAAACATTCATGTTGAGATAATGCGGAAGACCTCGCAACCCCAATACAATATATCAAATGTCAGTTCTGGGCACTTAATTATAATAATATGTCTTGCAGAAAAAAACTATTAGCAAACGCTATCTTAATATCCAGATAAATTTAATGGTAAATACGCGGTAACACGAATCTGCTCGTTGGCAAAGGCTCAAGGTTTTAAATTAAGTACAGAAGAACGTTCATAATTATAACAGGACATGGATTCCTAATAACAGCTGGTGCAGTTGTTTTGCCGAAAAACTGTTTATGTGCTTACTTCGCATATACAAACTTTTGAAGGTCGAGAATTAGATGTTAATTATGCATGTAGTGCATTTGTATTAAACTTGTGTTTAAACCATGTGCCTTTGATCAAGGTAGAACTAACAATGCAAGGCTAGCGAATGTGTTACCATTTACTCACAATAATAAATCAGTCCAATGACTCAATATGCGCCTGCTTTACAGCAAATTAATGGTCTATCAATTGTCACGTATGGAAACGTTCTAGTGCCAGAGTACGTATTAATATTGCATTGTATCAACTCGTAATTAGGAAACACAAATTGAGACATACTACATGTTAATTTGGAGATACTAATTCCTTGTTACGTGTTAATAGTTCCTACCTAGGAAATCATAAGTCCTAATTTGGACATAATTAACTAGTTAGGCAATAATAAGTATAAAAATGAATTAGTAAGCCCAAATTACGATATACTAAGACCTAATTATGAGATAGTACGTCCTAATAAATAAACAATGTAATGTTACAAGTAGCATATTCATGCATACATACGTATGTGTCGTTCATTCAAGTATCCGCGTGCGTGCGTGTGCGTGCGCGTGTGTGATCGTGTGTGTGTTGTGGGTGTGTTTGTTTGCCCGTGCACCCGGCTGTATGTCGGAAATTACGAAGTAATAGTTTGAAGATAAAAATGCACATGGGCGTGCGTCCGTTCATCGGTTCATAGAGAGGACTGGGAGGTACTTATCGAAATTTTAAAGTACATGCACGCTTGCCTCCGTCCATACGTGCGTACGGCTTTTTTAGAAGACAGTGGTGCATGCTAAAATACAAGCGTACGTGTGGACAATCGAGCGTATTTGGTCAGTATGTGCTTATATACAATCGTAGGTCCCTCTTAATGCAGAGATAATAATGATGACTCCATCCGTCTGTACATAAGTACGTACGTTCATACGCATGAAGGCACACACGTCCGGACGGACGGATATACATGTATGTATGGTTTTTGGCGAAAAAGTACGTGCGAACAAACAAACGGGTGCATATATTCTTACAGTCTGTTAAATATGACGTCAACTCAGTATTATCTTAATATCAGCATGTACGTTTAGACGGATTGACAAACGGACAGACAGAGGCACGGTTGCATGTACGTACATATATATGTATGCAAACTATGTTTGTACAATAGTAAGGTCTGGGAATCTCCTATCTCGAACTTTAATAGGATCTCCTAATTATTGCATACTGAAAAACCAAAATGAATACATACTGTGGCACTACGACGCTTCCATATTCAGTTGCAACTTTTAAACGAATGTTGAGATGCTGATATCGCAGTTTTATTAAAACCATTACATTGCACATTTTATGAATACCATGTGCGTTTCATGAAATTGACGGAGTATTTGCACTGGCGTTGACATTTCGCAGTATTAATTAACGCCTTTTATCCTTTGTTTGGTTTAAATAAGTTTATTTTGGAAATAACATGACGTTTTTGTACATGGTAACTTACATGAGAAAACGTTGTAGAAGAGACTCGTAGTTAGAAACAAATAGGACACATACTTAAAATATTGTGATTGGAAAGTAACATCCGATTAAACACACGTGATTTGTTTGCTATCTATTTGTGCAGTTAACATTTCTTTGTGTCTTGTCTGTTTGTCCTGTCAACATACATTTCGTTCATGATCGAATCCGTTCGATATATGATGTTATTGCCGTTATCTATTATCAAACACCTATTCAGACTCTACAAAAGTTACCGCTTTGTGTTACATATGTCGTGGGAAGAATATAATTAAATCTTGTTTCCAAATAAGAATTGTAGCAAAAAATATTGGGAAAGAATGCTATTGCTATAACCATGATAAGTTAAGTATTTATATACAATATTGTTAATTGATAAGGTCTAGGATGTAAAGGAAGATGTAGGAAACACCTACACCTCTGTATTATCATATTTCTTCTGCATGCTTGGTTTATAAATTCATGTATCTGACGCCGAATACTTCGGACTATAAATACACAATGTAACCATCCTTTTCGGCTGTGTTGCTCATATGTCCGTCTGATAGACGATACTAAAATACAACCACATAACACAATGATAATTACCGGCACTATCAGGTGCCACAGTTTAATATTTCCCAGCATATACAGACATTTGGAATAAATAAGGTATGGAAGCGTTAATTGACGCACCCCCGATATACGTGTTTACTGGCATATTTTATCTCGTAAAAACGTGTAAATATACGGCATGTTAGGAAACATTAAAATGTCAGTTATAAGGTCAGTTGGTGTTACATAGTCCGCTGTCCTAATTTAAGTCGTGCAAAATAAATATATGGCAAGTTGGAAAATATTAAGGCGTCATGCCAGCTGCTGTTACCTATTCCACTGACAATATGACAAACAGACAGACAGACAGACGGACGGACGGACGGACGGACGGACGGACGGACGGACAGACAGACAGACAGACAGACAGACAGACAGACAGACAGACAGACAGACAGACAGACAGACAGACAGACAGACAGACAGACAGACAGACAGACAGACAGACAGACAGACAGACAGACAGACAGACAGACAATTATTGTGGGATTGGGGCGTTGCGGATGCAAAAGATCGAACACATTGAACACGATCGTTTCCATATGTCCTCAGTCCGTATCCGCAAAGCGCATCCGACATGGTATCTAACTCTGCATGTTTAACAAAGGCTGTTATATATAAAACAATGGAAAAGTAGAAGAAATAATCTATATTCATCAGGATAACTCAACCTAAGAGAAAGATTTACACAATTTCAATTTAACAATGATATCGGTCAACATGGTGTATGTCAACATACGGGTAATGGTATATCAAAATAGCAGAGTACACGAACAGCACAGACATTTAAGACTATTGCATGTGAAACAGATACGCATGACGTCTTGGCACTTTTCAACATACCGTTTAATAACACGATATGTCGAGATAAAATAAAATGTTGACATGTCCATCACGAAATATTTATCACGGGAGTCGATTAACGCTTCCATATCGGGTCATTTAAAGCTTCCATAGTTTGTAAACAAATAAGAAGTCATTGTCAATCAGACATGAGTCTATAATTCTGTAGTAAAGCATAATTACGGCATATAACAGCTCAGCAAGTACCAAATTAACTATTTAAGATCCCGGTACCAAACTAATTTTTCCATAGTGGGGGTCAATTTATATTGACCTACCGAGATACGGTTTCATGATGGATGTTTTTGCATATTGTATCTCGCGTAAGTATGTGACAAGTTTGAAAAAAAATATATATACCAGAATATGTAACCTAATCGGCTGTATTACATTAATTCATATCAAACAGTTGTCACCGTGGTTGTGATTTTGCATTGTTTATATAGCGTTTCAAAATACATTGCTTCCCGTAATGCAGAAGCGGGTTGTTTTGAATTCTGAAAATGTTACTAATGAACTTATTGCGGTGTAAGTCTATATGAAAGATAAGCAAGAGCTGTTTATAAAACACTTATACCCCTCTAGGTTAAAAGCAATCTTTAAAATATCATGTTTGGTGAAGATCGGGTGAAACCTGTTGGACATAGAGAGTGCAAACTAAAAACAAATGTCAATTTTATATAAATCAAGGACATGAACTTCAGTTCCTAGGGAGAGACGAGGTGGTTGATCATCAAACTGGGCGAAGATATAACAACACTAAATATTTTCATCAAAACTGTGCAGTTAGAGAGCGGAAACAGCAAAAAAGGTTATTTTTTTAATATTCAAGGAGAATATCTTTACAATTGCTGGGACGATTTGGCTGATAATCGAACTTGGTTGAGATATCATACCTACAAACAATGTAATGAAGTTTGGTGAAGATCGGATAAAAACTGATGGACTAAGAGTGCGGAAAATGCTTAAAAGGCCAATTCAATGAAAATCAAGAGTCATAACTCCACAATTCCTGAGGTAATTTGAGTGATTATCGAACTAGGCCGAGATATTATGCCCAAAAACATTTTCATAAAGTTTTCTGAAGATTGGATAAAAACTGGTAGACTTAGAGAGTGGAAACGAATATGGTTACCGACCGACCGACAGTCCGACGGACACATCGACCGACATTCGCATTAGATTAGGGCATAATAAATCCCCAGAAAAATGAGCAGGAGAGAAACCCGTCTTTTCATCCTCAGGGCCCGTAATCACTAACCAATTCTTAGACTTAAGAATAAATAACAGACTTAGTCTGTATAAAATATACTTCTGCGTTGGCTAATATTCGGAGTACCAATTTTGATTATGTCATTAAGAAATTGTTCTAAATCAAGAATGCTCTAATTAGAGTTGGTGATTTCCCAGCACAATACAAGTCCAACAACACAACACAAAACACAAGATAAGTCATTAATAGAGTTTCATCTTAATGTGTTATATATTCATCGCAATAATTTAAGTTGCACTGTTAAAGTTAATTTAATGTGTTTAATATATGTATATGCATTTTATTAAATTTGAAAATGTTAACTAATAATAACGGACAAAATTAATGGAATTCAGAATTTAATGACAAAAACAGATTCATGATATTGATATATATGTTCTGATAGAGGCCCTCTTTCTAGTGGCTTAGTACAGTTTATTATACAGTGCAAATTAGCAGGAAATATTTATTTTTAAAATGCTGATGTTAATTGAATTTGCGCAGCCCTGTGATTGTTTCGTTAATAGGAAATGCCAGATTTGAATGCTTGAGCTTTAAAATGGAGGTTTAGAAAATTTGAAAACATGAATACTGGCAACAAGTTATGTGTATTGAGTTTCTGACCTAGAAATTACAATTGCTCTCGTCACCATTTTGCTAGGAAATTTGAAATGTCTTGCAGTCATTGTGCGATATTAAATATCGTATCCTTTGTCCATTACATTACACTGAATCAAGTTACTGGTGTTGATATTGACTCGCTCATTTGACCTGTCGGCTAGACGACAATAATTCCAGTATTTAATTTGCTAATGCGTTTTCTACGTATGCTTTTACTGACTTGTTTCGAGCAGAAATATTTCTTTATCAACGAAATGACATTGCCAATGTTGGTTTTATTTTTGCCACAAGCATTACCAAGTGCTAACGAAGATAATCAGAAGATTAAGTGTAATCGGAAGCATATTTAGTCACCTACATGACAAACAGCGTTGAGAATGCAGAGTGTAAATTTCGCCTGTTGACAATATCTATTTGATTAATATGTTCTAATTAAGAGTAAATATTTGCAGACAATGCTGAATTTAGACCTCAGCAACTGTTTTGATACAAATTTGCTCAGTGTAAATGTTGACCCCTATTAAACTGGGAAATTTAGCAACAGATGAATTATGCTGAGTATTACGCAACAAAGTGCGTTTAGCGCTTTTAATATATTATCACAGATGAAGGCAATTTAGGATTGGTATAATGATTA